>JASSRY010000156.1:1524709-1538201 GCA_032466555.1 Tinamus major | reverse complement strand
GTTTATCTGCTTGGTCTTCAGCCAGCTGTTAACTATGTGCTTGGCTTTAAGTACCTTGCTAAGACTATTATTTTTGCAAAGCACTTAGAGATTTTTAATTCTACCATCACTTTTCCTTTCTTCCAGGTGTTAAAGTATACTACAGTGAAAATTCAGAAATACTGTTAATAGCTATTACTTTTGGGTAATTTTGGGGTTTTCAAAGGCTGGTTCTGCTCTCTATTCTCCTTCAGACCATCAGAGCAGCACACTGCACTGCACAGATTCAAGCCATATACGCAGACGGTATTTAACAAGAAACCAAAATGTTGCTGCAAAACCCTCTCATGACTGAAAGCAGCCGGTACTTTACAGATTACCATATAAAAAGAGATTTGTGCCAGTCAGAAAAGTCTGGAAGAGAAAGCACTAAGTAGGTGAGCAGCAGTAATCAACACCCTTACCTGCTAGTGCAGCTGTTGAAAGTGTCCAGCTTAATTTCACTCACTTGCTTAATTGTATCTAAATAAGCGGCCCGCTCAGCGTGCTTACGTGCAATCAGCCTCAACATTTAAAATCCTTTAACACCAACATTAGTTTAGCTCTTAAAAACAAGCAAGAAAAATCATAGCTATTTATTATTTTCGTAAAATTTCTATTCCTAAAACTATCGCGTTGCATTTGCTAGCGGCCTCGGCATAGCTGCAGGTGTTCAGCACCTCTCAGCCTCCAGCCTTAAGCAGATGAAATTTGGCAACATCATGGATTTTAGGCACGGCTTTGCGCTCGGGCTGTAGATCAGAGGGCTTTTTGCACGTTTATCCCACGGCATAAGGAGAGGTGTTACAGCCACCGCAGCTAATACCAGCAATTTGAACAACCCTCTTTGGCAAGCCAGAAATAAGATAATTGTTCAACATAGGCTGCCTCTTCTGAAATACTGGGAGCATTGCCTGTAATTATAGACATCTGTCATTGCTAGCCACTCAGTAGTAACCCTGACATCAATATACAACTATAACACTAAACTGCCTGCAGGCACAGCAATGGAAGCCAGATACGAGAGGCGGGCAATCATCTGCCTCATCCAAACTATCTGTCAAAGGTTCCTAACCACAAATAGCTCTTACGCTTTGTATCCTTAGGATAATATGTTGATTTATTTTAGGTCCTCTAATATTTACAGTCTGGGCCATCTACTAAAATAAAGAAACAAACCTGATGGCTAATGGAGGCAGTTACCGTTCGAAATCATCAGGGAAGGTCATAGCTCATCGCTTAGATGTTAAACGTGGGGGGCTGCCTTGAAGGTGTACCTCGGAATAAACTTTCCCTCCTCCCGAAGCATCCCTGATTATTCCCAGCTACAACTTACCCTGGCCAGCACCGTCTCGTGAGCCCTCGTGAAGAGGGGCCTGCAGACACATCTGCATTTTGCACCGTTTGGCAAAGAGAGGCCGTGGCAGTAGCTGGGTGCTCGCATTCAACACGTGAGCGCCAGCAAGAATTAGCGTGCGGCGGAGTCACCTCATTTTGTAAAAGTCATTAGCTTTAATGATTTAAACTTTATCGGTTCTTAGCAGGAAGCTAAAGGGGGTTCTTAACCAGGGAATAAAGTTCCCTGGCATTTGCATGCAACTGTGGAACCAGTTCTTGGGAGCTTTAAGGGGAAAAATCAGGCTGAAACCCCTAATCCCTGCTTTATCTGCACTGGAAAATCAGTCCCAGGAAGGTAGGGAAAAAAAAAAGATTGTAGGTTTAAACTAATTAGGAATTAACAACCTTACAATTACCTTAATTTGTTATTAACAAAACTGAGATTTCTTAGGCTGATTCACAACAGCCTCTGCTGAAGAGAAACTATTAATTACTAGACAGACAGTTAGCGTACAAGTGAGCTGCATTTTAAAAACCTCCTTTAAAATACAATTGCTAAATGCCTTACAGTGCTGTAATGTGAGACAGGTTCAAATCTTATTACTTCACTGAAATTAAAACCTAAGTTTTAATACTGTTCAAGTCGAACAATGATTCCACACTTTATTGCTTTTGAAATCCCTTGATGATCATAGGAAAAAATGCCCTCGAGAAAAAGAGACTCTGTTTTCGATAAACAGAAAATACAGTTTGCACTCTTAGCCTCTTTGTCATCACAAAAAAAGGATTTAATGCCAATTCTTTAAAAAAAGACTTTTTTTCACAAAATGTGCACCTTGTGTGCCATTTGTAAAATCAGCTCACTTTCTTTTATTTATTACTGCAGCGCGGCAAGGCAATAAAGCAGATACTGATAGCTAATAAATTACATGCCTTTTAAAACAATTCTCCAGCTACAAAAACTTGTAACTACAAAGCCTTACATTTACATGGTACATCATGTGAAACGTCTGTATTTATGTTCTATTTAACCACATAAGTAAAATCTGACCTTTTATTAAACAGCCAGGCATGAAACAGGGGATACATTTAAGATTAAACAAAAGGGAACTTTTTCAAGGCTTTGCTACAGATCGACGTAAACCAACATAAAATATAACAAAAAAGGGGGCTTGGCAGTTCAGATGCAAAGTACTTTAAATAAAATGCATTTTTAGGTATGTCCTTCACACTACCTTGGGGAAAAAGAGATGAACAAATTTTCCATTTTTGCACGATAGAAACCTTGTCCTCTTAAGCCTAAACATTCCATAAGGTTTCCAGTAATAATCTCAACTACTGCAATACAGAACAATATTCTTATCACCTACCACCACAGGATTTGTATTTTTAATTAAGCAATAGAAGTTAGGCATTTTTTGTTGTTGTTAAAACATTTTTTTTGGGGAAAAAAAAGCCCTGCAGTCTTATTTCACCATGCATCTCTCTAAGAAACGCTTAAGATCCATATGAGTCTATTAAGCCCATTACACTGCTCTTAAATATTTTTTTCTTACTGTAGCTGGCCTAGCAACTCTAGCTAATCTGCACAAAATGCTGAGGTGCATTTTATTGCCTTTTATTGTATTATTTTTAGACTGATGTGCTGAAGTCTTTTCAAACACTTGTTCCTTCCAATGCGACTGTCTTGTAAATCATTAGCTGAAGCATCACGTTCTTTTTAATTGTCCCTACGCCAACATTTCACATGTATATTCCTAATAGAAATTTCCTTCACTTACTGTTATTTTGGTAATATTAGGGGCTTTGCTTGCACAACTTTTTCTCACTGCTGCGGTTCCAAAATCTCAGCTGTTTAATTGAGCAGGAAAACGAACCATAACTCCCCACTAATAAATAAGGACGCGCAGCAGTGGAAGCGCTGCACTCGTTCGCTGGACAGCAAGCCGTGGGAAGCCGTTAGCAGAGGTGCCGCCTGGCTCCCGGCACTCCGGCTATCCATCACGCGGAGCGGGATGCTGAGGGGCAGCTCTTCCCGCCCCACCGAGCACTGCTCCATGCAAAATGAGATGTGCAAGCAGTTTTGAGATGCTTCTCTGCTCCCCTTCGCTATGTTAGCTGAAGGTTCACTGTAGTAATATGTATTTTCTTGTACTTTGCACATGGAAGCAGTGCCTAAGAATACAGAGGCAAAGACTTTCAATATTTAAAGTAGATAAAAAGGAGGTTTAACCAGCCAAGCAGTCAAAGCAGAGCTTGTGGTTGATTAGCTTATCTGCTTGTGAAGATCAAATATAGGTGCAATTTTAAGATGGCACAGAATAAAAAGCAAAAGCGTAGCTATATCTACACGAGGAGGCTTCCTTTGCATAACGGGATTCTCAGAAAACACTGCAAAGAGTGGAGAGGGAATTTAACAGGTCTCTTAGAATAACAGTTTGCTTCAAGAGAAGTTACAGAGATATTTAAATACAGAAATAGAGTGGCACCCAGATACTGAATTCAACAACAATTGATTTCACCCAAGAATTTTCAAGCTGAAACACCGAGCACTGGAAAAGGCGAAAGAGCTTAGGGGAAAGGAGGGACAGGGCCTGAACCAGGAGCACAGGAGGTATCTGAGCAGGGGATTTTGAGGAGTAAGTTGTAAGTATCAAGCCTGGGTTAAAATTAAGTCAACATAAATGTAGCCAAAACAGGACTGTAAGTACTCGGTAAATTAAGGAATTCCAAGTGGTGCTCAAGGCTTCTGAAGTGAAGGGTGACACCCTCAAGTCTCGTATAGGTAAGAATAGATCCTACCCTTTCCTGCCTCTGGTTGGAGAAACGGAGACTCGGGCAAAGAGGGAAAACTCCAGAACAAACTGAAAAGGGCCAATCCAACACGGCATTTAGTCACTCGAGACTGAACACAGCCAAAAGCCCCTTACAGGGCAAGTCCCACTTGCTCAGGTTGGAAGTGTGGCCAGATCATCTACATTGAGCATGCAGCTCCTCACCTAATGCAATCATTTTACAGCATGACTGATAGTAATGGCCTTTAATAATATACAGAGCAATATTTTGGTGCGTTTTGCTGACCTCTTAAGCAAACAAGATAATCAAATCTGTGCGAACATGATACATAACAGAACACTGCCAAATAGGGCTCCGAGTCTGTGATCGAAGAACCTGCAGCACTTTAGGAGCGGAGCGCCCCAGCAAGGGTGCGAGCAGGTGCTGACTCACGCTTATCTTAAGAAGGCAGAGCGCAAAATTAATTTTTAGCTGCAACAGCACATACATTTAGATGACTATCTAAAAAGCAAAATTAATGATATTCCAAATGTTATCAATATTCAGCAAATTAGGATGGAGCTGGTTATTAAAGCTGGTTATTATTCTAAACATCTTGTGATAACCTGTGCTGTTTTGTGCTTAATATAAGAGCAATATAAATTATTTAATACTTAAATTGGTATAAAAAAAAAGCTTCAGAAATAAAACTTTTGCTCCCGAAAGACTTCTTTCTCAATAGAGCTCCATGCCTCAAGAAACAACTCGTGAGCAGTGAGAATGCTCTGGAGAAATAATACGGAGCCTTCCTCGTGGCCTGCCCGACTGCTGCTCTCCTGATCCAAATTGATGCCAACTACAGAGTGCTCCAGCAAAGCAGATACAGATAAAACCCATGTGCAACAGGCACCTGAAATATTTTTTTTTCTCTGTGCTCCAGAAGACTGGTAAGTGACAGAAGAAAGGCAACTCTCTGCCTCTCTATCAGGTTTAATAAACGTGCAATTAACTCTCAGAAGAATACCCTAAGAACAACCCAGTATGGGACACACATCCTAGCAGGACAACATTACTGGCTATTTTCTTTTGCTCCATGAACATAAAAGAGGTGCAAAGGGCACAAATGTAAAGAGAAAAAAAATCACTTATGCATATTAAAAACTTGGTTACTGGGTGGGTGACCAAGCATTGGAGGCGGTTGCATCAATGGCTAAGACATCTCCATCCATCTTTGAGATGTCTAAATCCCAACTTAACACTGTCCTGGGCTACCTGCCCCTTTGCTCCTGTTGTGAGCCGGGGTTCCAGAGCAGGTGATATCCAGATGACCCTTCCAGCCCGGGATACTCCGTCATGATATTTGCTTTTAAAGTAGTTGTATTTTTCCCGCTCCAAATTTTAACTTTTAATTAAACTGGAGTTAACATCAGTGATTAAGTTTTCGCTCTGAAAAGCACTTTAACCCTACCCCACGGGCGGCCTGCCCTGCATTTCCAGCTTCCTGGCACCACGAGAGCAGCACAACAGAACTGCAGGAGCGTTGCTGGATCCCTCCAGCCATGGGCGCTCCCGGGAACACCAGCAAGCTGGGGAGAGGAGGGGAGGGCGGTGGAGCTGGGCTCCAGGCTGCCCGCTGGCCCTGCCGGCCTCTCCTCGGGCCGTTGCCTCAGCAGGACCGAGGGAAGAGTCCCAAGCACTAGGGCCCAGCTCGTGGCAGGGCTGCAAACAGCATCATGCAGATACATTAATGCAACATGACACACGACCCACCTCCCTCATACCGCTGGGTCTTTCCAAGCAGAGGGATTGTGGCATACAAATTCAGGAGAAGGGAAGGCAGGCAGTTAACACTGACACTCTAATGAACTCGAATTTAAGCATATGTACACCAAGAAGTTGTATTAACCTGCTAACAGCTTACTTGAAGCCTATTTTTTCCAAATATGTGCAAAAAAAAAACTCTATTAATTATAAGTTTTTCTTTTTTCAATCTTTTAATCTTTTACACTATATAACTTTTAATACCCGCACGAGAAGCATTACACCTCAACATGATGTTATCAAATGGGAACGGTTAGGTCTCAATAAGCCTGTTTACTGCTGAGGTAGGACCTCGCTGTTGGAGCTGGTTCAAAGTTATGCCTTTTTTTCCTCTTGAAAAATGCAACTCCACATGGGAATATTCACTGCCACCCTGGAAGAGCAGCCGGTGTCCTGCACCCCGGGGGAGCTCGCAGGCTGGTCGCTTCTTCAGACTCTTTTGTCACAGGCAGTGATTCTGTTTCCCTGTCAGATATCACATCTAAACACTCACTGCAGTACACGACCTAGCAGCTATCTAAGCTTCGATCACAGAAAATGCCACTAGAGGGCTCACATATTATTATAAATACATCCCATCACTTCCATGCATTAGCGAGGCTTAGAGAATCTGCATCATTCCTTTGCCAGGATTTTTCCAAACGAAGAAAAAAAACTTGTTGCTGAACGCATTATTGGACCAAGGTTTAAATTGGAAATTAGACCAAAAATGGTCAGCAATCAACAGTGTAGCCAAAGTGCTAAGCTAGCAGACACCATCTGTATTTTTTTGTACAGAATAAGTTGCAATTCTTGATTTTGGTACACCATAAGCTATCGTTAAACGTAAGTTAGAGTCAGTGCCGTGCTACACAATGTAATACTATACTGAAAACTGTAATGAAGTACTATGGATAGCCTTACCCATTTAACATGGACTTAATCTTGGTTTTTAAAGAAAAAAAACTAGCTTTTGGGGGACCAATTCTCTTAACTACTTACCAAGGAGACAGAGATGCTGACTCTGAGCCACTTCACTAAGCGTAAACCACTAGGAACTCCATCCTGCAACATGTTGATCTCTTCCTATACTGTGGTATTAGCTGCCCACCTTTGTAATAAGTGTAGATGGTACCAAGTATCATGGTATCAGGCCTTAGCTGCCCAGCATCATCAGTTTTCCACTTAAGAGGCTCTTAGTATGTATTTAACACCACCACTGCAGTGCAGCAGCTTTAAGACTAGCACTGTGCTTCTCTCACAGATTGAATAAAAGTGGAAATCTAGCTAAACAGGAGTCAACAGCAAGAAAATAAAATTACTATTATTGCTCGCAGATACGCACTGCGCATTTTTATACCTGTCTACATTAAATTGTCCTCCAAGAAGACACCAAGAAAGGGACTGAAATCTATTTATTATTACTGGAATTCTATTATTACTGGAATTAAGGTGAAAATATTTTCATGCCAAGTGAGGCAGTCTAAACAAGTATTTAATTTTAGAGATAAACATATTTTAGAGAAAAATATTAGTTGGGCTTGACAATGCATGCTGTCTGACTCAAAAATCAGCTAAATAAAAATTAAGATTAACACAACAGTGTGAGAACAAAATTAACAGTCTATGGCAGATGAATCCTCTATTGCACCTGTCCTCCACTGTGCAAAAGAACATCAGCCTGCCACTGATTATTTCTTTTTGACATGATTTATCGCCTACTATTCTTTAAACTTGATAAAGCAAATTAATCTTTGATTGCAGGAGCCACTGGAGGTTGTCATTAGTCATGTAGTTTGGTGAGGCTGCATGTGTTTCATTTACCAGTCACAAAGAAATGAAAGCCCAGCAGCCATCACCGGCGCTTCGCCTGCTTCCCGGAGCCACCCAAGAGAAAAGATAACAGAATTGAGGACACGGGGTTTTAAGCAGCTCCTCCAGAACTGACCCACAGAAACAGAACAGGGTATTTGCTTTTCCATCAAGAAGGCAGATGCACGTAGGCTAGGCCGCAGAGAAAGAAAACCAGCAATGCTAATGACCACCAATTTGAGATGATTAACATATATTTCAAGCTAGCAATTTCTTCAGCTTGGTAGCAGATCTCGCTATATGAAAATGATGCAATTTGAATGCTTGAAGAGCTCCGGGTTTAAGCCCAAGCTGTGTAGACCGAACAGGAGCTACATTTGCGGATCAGTGCTGCGCTGTGCCCCGTCCCCTGTGCCTGTCCCTCGGGCCCCGGCCCGCGCCGAGGTGTCTCTGCGGCTGCCCTCGGCCTCACCCCTCCGCTCGGTCCCTGTCCTCGCTTCCTCCCAGGCCGCGTGTTCCCAGCGGCTGGGGAGAGAGGCAGCCCCTCCAGACAAGGACAAGGGACAGATGGGGATGGCTCTAGTCACGGGCCGCTGTCCCGAGCAGGAGAGTCAGTCTGGGCACAAAACAGGTCTTCGGGGTTTGGCTCCGCAAGGGCAAACGCCGTTAGGTCTGAAACGCGATGGCAGTTTCAGTGGTAGGATGTGAATAAGGAGTGAAGCAGACAAAGGGCGATTTGCAGCTACCTCAATCAGAAGCATCAAGGACAACACAGTTGTCTTAATCAGAGGTACCCATTAAATCTAATTTTAATCATATGTTTGGGGAAAAATAATCCTACCTTAAAGTACAAAACCCAACAAAGCTTGAAATGAAAAGCCCATGTCAGCAGCTCCAAGTTATTAAATGACAGTTGTCAAAACATAATAGAGTTTCAGACAATAAAGACAACATTGCTACATTAGGCAGTAATATGGAGTGTGTATAAGTTAGAAAATTGTTCCTTCCTTATACGCTTTAAATATATCATTATATTTAGCACACAAAAACAAACCACTGAAGACTTCCCTTCACCATCAACTGCAACTGCAAATTCAACATTTCAAAAAACACATTTAGTAACTGGAGACACACAAAAATTGCTACTTTTGAAACCAACCAGACTTGGGTGAAAAAGCAGCATCCAATTCCAGGGCTACTCTCATTAGGTATTTAAAAGAAAAAAAAAAAAAAAAAAAAAAAAAAAAAAAGTGTAATGTGCTATGAAGTTTACAGAGACAGGGAAACTAAGGCACATGACCATACAACTCTGGGCACTCCCAAAATTTAGTGGTGCCTTCATTACTGCATTAACTTTTTTTTTTTTTTTAATTGAAACTCTGTATATAGAAATAAGCTCAAGAGTTTTTTCCTTCCATCTTTATTTACACTGCGTTTACACTGAAACTACATTCTGCTAGGAGAGATGAGTTTTATATTCTAGAATCAGATATGGACAACAGCTATAGCTAAACCCTCAAAAACACCTCTACATTTTTTGAAGATATTTGAGAAAGGAGAATAAAAAGAAACACTCGATTTTAATTTACAAATTAGATATGAATTTAGCAATATAAAACTGATTTTTAAAAGGTGAAAGCCTCTATATTCAGTGGATGTTTTGTTTTTCCTTAGCTGTGCAGATAATTCTATGTTTATTTAACTGATATGCAAGTACAATAACTTACTATTTATATATAAACACACACTTACTGTTTGGCTCCATTGAGAAGCTATAAATTTCATCTATTGAACATTAGCAAAAAAATTACATGTGTTCATCATCTGGATTATTCTCAGATTAATAGAGATAAATGACAAAACATAATCAGCACCAACTCTGCAACTTAATCATTGCATCTGAGCTATAGGAAACACTTAATTACTCTCATTTACTAGGTGCAATCTAATGAGAAGGCATTAGCCAAATGAAAAGAATGCAGTACAAACAAACAAAATAGTTATACCATCATTAAAAAGAAACTCTGACAGTGCAGGTGACAGCATATGCAGGATAAATTACCATAATGTCCTAAATGCTGAGCTGTCAGCATGCTAATGCAGTGATCAGATACCCTGGGAATCTCAGCACTATAGCTGTCAGGAACAGGTATCATAAATCACCTCTCTCTACTGTACTGCTCATTATCACAGCTTTCTTATACATGTTTCTCAGCACAATTCAGTACAGAGAGGAAAGAAACAGTCACCCTTATAGAAGGCCATAACATATTCTGCTTTCAGCATCTTTGCAGAGAGAACGGGGACCCTTTTTGGCAGCAGCCTACCACGGCCTACAGGACCGACCCACCAACTTGGTCGTTAGACTCCATTTGGCAACAACGCACTAGAAGACCTTCGTTTGGGTTCCTCACTTCTGCTTGCAACAATATCAAGACATCAAACCACTGTGGATCAACAGACTTCTGTTATCCAGCAGCTCCTTTTACGTTAAAATCATTACTTGCAAATAACTGCATCTTGAAATCTTTTACAAAAAACCCACACAAATTAGGAAACAAATTCACAGCAGTTAAAATTGAACCCCTATGCATACAGGCACCCTCCTTCTGCTCGCATGTGTTCCCCATATGCATCAACTATCTGAATATAGGAAAAATTGAGGTCGTTTATTTGGAAAAAATTTCCTCCGCTACATGCACTGGAAATACAATGAAAAGCTGCAACTATGAAATGTAAAGGTATATACTTATTTCTCCCACTGATATTTACTAACACATAAGACTAAGATTAAGCAAGACAATTAAGAACATGCATAACTCTCACTATCCAAAATGTCCAGTTAAGCCATTATTTGGGGTACAGACAGCCAAAGAACTGCTTAAAACAGACCAAACATTTATCAGAAAAGAGGAGATGACCAGTACTAATACCTGACCACGGTCAGGTTTAACATGCTTTAAGATCTGCCCTTTTTCCTCCAGGAGAGACAGGCACATGTGACATATTTCCAGCCTGTGTTGCAGATGATGAGAGATGCTGCTGCTCGCTGGCAGGCGATTTGCTGTGGACAGCATGACGAGCAGGGCACTAAATCGCGCGTTTAACCTCTGACACTAGTTATGGGACACATCAACACAGGGGAATAATCACAGAACTTACACTTGCACTTCATATCTGCTACCTTTACAGCAGCAGAAACTGGTAGAATAATTTTTAAACCCTACACAGTTTTTGAACATATATATGTAGCATTAAAGTAGTAGCACTGTCTTCCCTCACCTTTTGCAAAGCATAAGCAGTTGGATGGTAGGGACCACCATTCACTAACTATGCAGGTCTCAACACAGTAAAACCCACACGAATATGGAATAAGACCACCTGTCAATACTCAGAAGTGTTTAAGAAACTCCTATTCACAGTATAGATGTTTGAGTTTTAATTTTTTCATTTATTCAACACTGTGGCACTAAGACCAGTGAAGCTTCTTTTGGAAAAAGCTGGCTGCAGGTTGCTCGTACAGCTCAAAATCACAGTATTGGTCAGGAATTTTTGGATGCAAAGTTTTCTTTTACACCAGGGGTGGAACAGTGATGAAAATCAGTAAAAAGGAGTGAAACATTTCTGGTTCTCATTTGACCTTTCGGATTTGCTATCCTGAGCACAATAAACATTCATTAAACTTTCAGAACTGGAAAGTTTTGGATACCTATGGGTAGGTCCAATGGACAGTTCTCATATTGATGCACATTCATCTTAGCTCGCATTTATTTTGAGAAGTCAAGACATAAGTGATAGCAATGCTAGAGGAGGTGCAGCAAGTTTGAGACTATTTGATCTATAACACAGCAGCCATAAATCACCCTCAGAGTGAGGGAAGAAATGAACTTTAAGAGTCTGAAATGATGTAAAGAAACTTTAGGTTCCCAAATGCAAGAAACAAGATGCTATTATTAGATGATACGATCTTCAGATGTGTTAAATTCCTATTGATTTCTACAGCCTTCATAATGTTCGATGCTTCCAAAAATTAGACTGTCAGGCTTTTTAATTCACGTAGCTTGAATGTAGAAGAATCATGATACAGAACATACTGTTCAAATATGGAAAGCTGGTTTGTATTTTATAAACTTATACTCGCGGGGAAAACTCTTCCCCTTTCCCAATTAAGATATGGAAACGAGAGAAATAAGCAGCATATTAAAGAATCCCATTCACCCAAGATTTGATACAGAGCAACACCAGCTAAAAAAGAAATTGAGAAGTTTGTATTCATATTACGGAGACACTAGCTAAGCACAGATATAACACTTATTCTAACATTGCATCTTAAATTACTATTCAAGCAACTCTTCTATTTAGTAAGACATCAAGTCATCCATTTGCCCAAGCTTACCCTACAGAGAGAAAAGCAGAGAAGGAAAAGATGCTTCTGGGTTATAAGAAACTTTTTAAATTGGTGTCAAAGATTTACAATTGAATCTGGGTGACACTTTGTAGTTGGTGATGGTAATTTTCTGTGAATGTTTGCATACAGCCCGCAAGAATATTTGCTGTACATATAATATTTAACGAAGAAGTAGTGATTTCCTTTCACTGACTTTAAAAACAACAGTTGTCCAAGACAAATCATGCAGCCACAGGCCCAATGTGATTGCTTTAAAAGAAAACCTCAATTCTCCACCATCTCCTTATTCCCAATATATCCCTCCCATTATCATGCAAATTTCTGGATACTTTCCCATAGGAGACAAAGAGGAAAGAACTGAAGTCATAAAGATCAACCTCAAAGACAGCAGTGAACTCTTATGGAGACAGAGCATGAAAACAAACCCTACATCATTAAATTCTTCTTTAAAATAAGAGTCAATCATTTTCTATCCTTTCAATTCAAAACTTGTTACTTGAATTTTAATTCTCAAGTGTTTTTCTTCTTACTTTTTAGGTAGAAATCCATCATTTCCCTAGAGAAAATTACCTGCAGCTATTCTTTCTCAAATCTAAAAAAAAGAAAGAAATACAAAATGTAAAATTTTGAATTCATGCACCATGGATGCCCTAATGTCACAAAGGAGGCAAACTCATTTTTAAAGTGAATTCAAAATGTGGAGTTCTTTTAAAAAAAAAAAAAAAAAATTGCAGGTCACAGGTCTCTAGTTGTGAGAAGAAATTGTGTCTGAAGGCCTCTTGTTTGCTCATGGAAAGCCATAATTAAAAGTAGGAACCAATTATCTTTTAACCAGTTACAAATCCAGTTGTAACAAAAATGGAGTAAGGAAAAAGATGAAGAAGTTTAAAGAAAACACCAACTGCTTTTGCGTGGCATATGAGTGTTATTTGTAGGTGAAGACAATAGCATGTGAAAGACTCACAGTTACAAGCCTTACAAAGGAAAGAACATTTATTGCCTTTCAAAGATGACATATTCCGGTAATGGCGTGTTTATTTGTTTAAGTGGGTTTTAAAATCAAATTTTCTGTAGTAACAAGAGAAACGAGTGAATAAGAATTATTGGACTGCATGCTAAGAATCTTCTACGTATTATAGACGTGTAATAGGATTTTTTTCTCTATCATAAGATATTGCAAGCGTGGACAGAGAAATTACTGTCTATATTCATCAAATAATAATGAAAAACTACTTTTTAAGAGAAATCCTTCCAGTTCTATAAAACACTGGTGACAGCAACAATCAAGCTAAGAAAAAGTGGTCACTCCTTGACTGATAGTCTCATTCATTTTTATGATGA
>JASSRY010000156.1:1506438-1524609 GCA_032466555.1 Tinamus major | reverse complement strand
ACACTGGTGACAGCAACAATCAAGCTAAGAAAAAGTGGTCACTCCTTGACTGATAGTCTCATTCATTTTTATGATGAATAAAGTATCTTATAGGAAAAACAAATGTAAAAAGTTAACTTAAAAATACTATACATATTCATGCATTATGGCATGGCAATAAAAAATAAGCAGGAGTATTATTTGCTTACCCTTAATTTGTTAGGTATGAAGTAAGTAGCTACAACATCTTGACGTTGAGTACAAATATAAATTCTGTCTCAGGATAATTAATAGACTCAAAGTATCATAACTTCAAATATTGTTTTCCAAGTCAATATTATGTTCAAATGCTACAACACATATACGGACCCTGAAGTCCCCAAACTAGTAAACTAGTTTTTCACAGGCTAAGGAGTCAAGTACCTGCAAAATGAAACAAAACCTGCGTATTAAAGTCTCAAAAGACAGTTACAGTTCTCCCATGTAAAAAAAAAAAACAGCGGATTTCTCCATATAGAGCTTTCCCGAATTGAAGTTTCTTGACAACAATTACAGTTGTGAGGCTGGCTAAGGACACACACGTAGCATTGACACACAGACCTGCCTGTGACCCTTGGTGTATAACGCACAAAATAAAGCTAAGTGATAACAAAGCGATTTAATGGGATTTAATGACTCATGCACTTTTGCTGCTTGCTGAGGAAATGAGTAAATTATAATCTCCATCTCTAAGCGCGAAACTCTCTTTGGGCAACTCTCAATTGAGCATGACTGTAATTGATAACCTAAGCTGATTGCACATGCTGTTACAAAGCCGGTTCAAGAGGTTAATGATGGCCCCGCCACAGCTCGGGCGGAAACCGAGTCGATTGCTGCAGATGAACTGCAGGGATCGGAGCCGCTCGCTGCCACGCGCCGGGGACTCCCCCGGAGCTGGAAGGGGACGAGCCCCGTCGCTCTGCCTGTTTAACTGGCAATGTCACAGTTTACGACTGTGTCGTCCTGTAATTCAGAAAATATATGGCCCCATTGCTCCTTTCAGGTACCCTTGGCTTCAGTTTTTATTCTATTAAATCCAGGGATCAATAGCAGCGTGTCAGTCCAAAATATATTACCTATTAATAGCCACCAAACTTATTGAGAGGAAGGAACGACCCTCTGCTACTTCTGCAGTCACCTTCCTCTGTAACGCTGAATTCAGCCATGCGTCGATGGAGGCCAATGCCTTGAAATGACACACATACACATAACATACATTACTAAAGTCACCTGAAGATTACCATGACGAACCATTTACCAAGGCACATGCAGTGGTATGCACAACAAGCATCATCTTGTGAATGAAAGTTTACCTGATTTCTTCCAGAAGCTCAGATGAAAAGACCACCCCTCTGCATCCCCTGCACATGACGCAGCCTCTGAGCATCCATCCAAGATGACAGAGTGGAAGGAACACGGATCCAATACATCACTTAGTGCTCTGGGAGCTCCCGTATTCTTAGCCCCTACCTGCATCTCCAGGCACTCAACACCACCACAACAAAATCCAAGCCAAATAACAAGTTGCAGATACATCACACATGTTTTACTCTTTTCCCACAAACAGAAGATAAGGCAGAACAGTAACCTCATGGAGATGGTTAACATCACCGTTACCTGCTGGAGTGCATCAGGGAACAGCAAGGCAGCTTTCAGACCTGGCTTGAATTATATTACAGAGCACAGTTTAATGAAATTCTCTTTGCACCTACTGTATTTCAATCCTTAATGCAAAAGGCAATCACTGGCAGCAGCTTAGGAGTAAAATAGGCATTGAAATAATTAATGCCGGCCAGTTTCCAGTTTAGTCAGTGAGGACGTTCCACCTGCGGAAACGTGACTTCTTTTGGACCAGCCCCTGGCTCCCTTCTCTAACCTGACAAGCTCTGTAGTGGAGATCTCTTAACGGTTCATTTTAAGATAGACAAAGGACACAAAACCCTAGACATCGTTTTCTACACCCGTAGCTTCACTAGCACTAACATAAGGTTTTAAAAAAGAAAATGATGGAATTAACCTCTATATGATTCAGTAATGTTAAACAAAGGTTAAAGTATATAAAGAGACCCAAAGTATATAGAGGGGACCTTGTACAGCAGCTGAGTACACTTAGCTGCTAATACAGGAAGCCATGTCATTTAATTTCTTTATAAATCGCCCAAGTTTCACTTTAAAATAGCAGTTAATATTTTCCCCTCCACAATTCTCCCTCTGGAGGCTGCTCTGCAACATCCACCTTGGATGAGGAGAAAACATTTTGAATTTCTAGCCAAAGTTTATTGATAGCCACATCCATTTGTTCTCGTGCCAGTAACGTCCTTAGTTTAAAAAGCTCTTTTTATCTCCCTGGCATTTTTAGCCCCGTCCCTTCCCTTCCCGCATACGTATTTACGGAGATCGATCCTGTCCTCATTTCCAGGGCCGAGCAAGCAGTCCGACCCGTTCTCCATCTCATGCTCATGGCTCTTCTTTGTGCTGCTGCTGTTGTGAATGAACCTCTCCCAAACTTGTGAAACTCCAGGGATGACAGAGGATACTGGACATCCCATATGGAGCATCGGTGCATTTCCTACTTTACAGTTGCAAAATGACAGAAATTCTCAGATAACACATTGCTATACCTCAGCTGATGAGCATTAAGTCACCGTAAAACCACATTCTGGCATCTTCTTACTGTACCACTGTTATAAAAATAAACCAAGTAAGCATCTGTTCTTCCAGGACAGGGGAGGTGGAACTTTTAAGATACCACCGTCTTCCTAAGTGGATGCGAAAAGGAAACAAAAATTAAGATACACTAAGTTTGCAACTTGCTATCGAGACAGTTGATGGATTCATCGATTCACATACAGCTTATTCATCTTAAGTAAAACTATATGAAATCATCAGAAAAGGCTATTAAAGAAAATCAGCAGTCAACATAAATACGCTGCCAATATTAAAGAGATTATAAGAAAAGTGCATGAGGCTGAAGGGGCAAAAAGCATTAAGAGAAGAGCTGAGAGTTGCTATTCAGGAGGAACCTCCAAGGAACTTCTAAGCTTCCAGCCCCAAACTAAATATACGCACCTTAAATAATGTTAAAAAATATTTATCTTATTTTAAGGCAATTTTGCTGTTAAGTTCTATCTGATTTGGGATTATCGACCTCATAATTTCATTTTTTAGTAGCGTATTAAAAACATTAATGAACACATAAGCAAATGTCATATGCAGGCTTGCCCGAAACACAGCATGCATTCACTTATGCAAATGGTCTCAATATCTCAAAAAACGTACGCAAAAAAAAGACAGTCTAATGGTAATTTTTCAATGGAAACAAGAAACACAACAATTTCTGCCTTCCTTTGAGTGACCTTTTTAATGATGAAACAGAATTAAGGGCAAAACTTCAGCCTGTCATCACAGAACGAGACTTTCCAGAGCGCAGAAAAGGTCTACCACAAAACAAGCAAAAGCACCTAACAACAACTGCAAATCCAGGGCATGATCTGCTACTGCACATGAGCTGAAGAGCTCACATATTAGAGGTACCTTTTCTGTGCTCTCTGCATAGTATTAATTATTAAAACTGAGTATATAAATTTAAGGACAAAGTCTTTTGAAAGAAAGATTAGAATGTGGAAGTATCATTGCCATTTTCATTTGTGTAGAAATGTGCTTTATGACTTCCTCCTGTCACTGAAATCCTCGTATGAGGACGTACATACCAATAGGTCTATGCGGCTGCTCGTGTAACAAATGTTTTCTTCACTCCCCGCATACTGAACCAAATTGGAGCGTTCTGCACTGAGTTCACCGGCTAACACAAGCCAGAACACATAACCCCGCAGTGCGCACACACAGGTAAAACTTCAGTAGGATGAGAAGCAGGCTTAAAAATAAGCCCCTGCTTAAGCAATTTGCTGACTGAGGGCAGATTTCTCCGCATCTTGCAGAAACCCCATGTTAACCTGATTCAACCGTATTATGGCTCCAGTGCCCGCTCTGCGCTACAGGGCAGAGCACAAACTAAAAGCAACACAGGGTCGGGCTGCCTCCTTGGCAAGGAGGAACTGCTTTAAATGTTTTGTACCACTCTCTGCTCAATAGAGCTAATCAATTGAGATAAACTATGGAAAATATTCCATCAGCCTGTATGTAGTAACTCCAGTTTAATAATCATTGAACACAGTTGTAGTCAAAGTACTGCAACCTTAAATCAAAGATCACTTCATATCAGGAGGTCTTAAGGGACAATTTTGTCTAACAGTATATGTGGCATACTTAGATATTAGCATAAAACCATAGTCGCCACAGTTATTTTCAATGTAAAAGGTTGTCCACAAATCAAAATTAACCCCCCTTCACTTTATTCAGAGTAAATGGCTGCATAAGGAAGGAAACAAATTAACTGAAAGCTTGAAAGTCAAGTTCTCAATTACTATTTAACAGCAACTTTACTATATTTGAATGTAATTTACTATATACTTAGCTGTTTTAAAATGGAATCCAATACTGCACAATAAAAAAAACAAATAGCACAACATATGATTGATGATGATGCAAATATAGCAATACTTGGGGCTGAATAGCACTGTTTGTGGATATATGGCTAAATACTGTACCATCCTAGTGCCTCATAAATCATTCATGAAAATCAAAACTATACCATTTTGTGTGCAACAGCCATGATTCAATGACTTCCGAGTAGCTTTTATCCTCGGTTATTAAAAGAAGTTGAGAACTCTCGCTTAAAGAAAGCTATTTGTTGACATAGGGAAAACACAGCTAAAATAGGGAAAAAAAACCCTATAAACAGCGGGATGACGGAATGCAGACACGAGTGCAGCACTTGAAACACTATTACCTATGTGCAGCACCGTTTCGGGGGGCTTAATTAGTGACATTAGGAAGTGGCCCCCTCGGCCCTGCCGGCGCGGAGATGCGCCCGTGCTGAAGGGCTCCGCGCAGAGGCTTCTGTTTGCAGCAGTGATTCATTGCGCTGGGGGAAAAAAATGCTGACACTCCGAGAAGATATTTTCCCGTAAAAGGTTGAAGTCCTTAAGCAGCAAAAAACACCAACGTCCATCATCTTTAAACTCTATTGATTTCTGGTGAAGATTTAAAAGGCTGTTTACTTATTTCCCATCATTTCTGTCAGAGCTGTAACAGTTCTCTTCCCACTGAATAAACCTCTCATGATCCTCTTGGTGATTAAGGTCAGACAAAATGTCAAACTCCTAATGCTAAGTGCTTTCACATTAAAAATTAATACCAAATCACCAAGTAAAATCCAAACAAGAAGTCAGACATGTAAACAGTACACAATAAGGGTAATACTGACCATTACCAAAAAGTGCTATAATGCATACACGAAAAAACATTTGGCAACAGGTAAGAGCACATTCCTTCCCTTTTGTATATTTAACCCCTTTCTTATTTTCAAGCTGCTGTACTACATTTGACACAATCCTTTTAAAAATCCTTTTTCCATTAAAGCTTGCAGTCGTCTCCTTTATTTACTCCCAAATGCCATTTATTATACGACTAAAATATTACGGGGATTGTTTTTATTTCACTCTGAACTTCATCCAGAAAGCAAGTAGTATTTTGATGGCTGCTGCTGAATACAAAGCCAGTGTGCAAGCATAAATATGACATCTGAAGGACTCCCTAAACACATTAATTGCTAATTATCCATATAATATTTAAAACTAGCAACCACCGAATGCTCAAATATATACGTATGTGAATAGAGAGATACAGGACACAGCACTGAGTGGCATCCAATAGCTATTTTAGTTTTTTTCCAGGCCACTGCTAATGCAGGCAGCCAAACTACATTATCTCATTCATAACCTTTGCAAGTTCAATGCTAAAACTAATTACTTCCTCCAAATTGTTAAGCGGTTACTTGTATCCCGAGGAAAAGTCGGAAGTCTACACGGGTAGAGCCAGACTTCCAGGGTGACTGGAAGCCTGCAAGAAACCACAGAATCAACAGCAAAGGTAAATCTTAAATAAGGTACAAAGATGGTCTAAGGCCAAAACACTACAAAAGATTGCTCTAGTATAGAATACACTAGTGACATAAGCGAGGCATTAATTAGATTGAGGAAAGAATCTATTTATATTCAGTGGTACTAAATAAAAACTTAACCCATTTCAGATTTTGCAATGTTAGCATAAGTGGTAATGGACTGTTTATTCATGTCTTGACTTGATCTACCAGGTACATGCAGATTATTCCCAGTTTGTAGTAGAAGTAGCTCAATTCACTTCTGCTCCTTTCTTTCCAATGTAATGACATACTTATTTTGTTGTCCTAACTAGAAATTCATGAAAATAAAATCCCCCAAATGAGTTTTGCACATGCATCTGCAATATGAATTTGCATATGCAATATGAATTTGCATAACTGACAAGAATTTGCTCCTATGCTCGGAAGGAATAACCGATCAGGATCAGGTACTCTTAGGGCTCTGTCCTTACCTACCTAAAAGTTTTACTATTAAGAGATGACAACAAGTATGTTAGGAAATCGCAGTAGTGAAAAATGATTTTGTGATGGGCTTTAAGGTTAAGTCAGGAATAAAGTGTAATCAATTTTCACCACAGATCACTAAAAATCTCCATGCATAGAAAAAAATGTTACTCTTATAATTAATAACTAATTGGTTAGCTTTTAAATTTAAAATAACTACATAGGAAATATGCTTATGACCTAACTTCTGGTAGTGCTGCTATGGAGACTGAAGAGAATTTGTAAGATCAATATTAGCTTTGCCATATATCTAATAAGGAGTTACATATGTTCTCACAGAATCCAAAGAAAGAATGATTATCACAACTCTTACCTAAGCACGTATTAAAACTGTGGTTAAAATTAGCTGAATCAAAACAATCTCGCCGTTACTTTTGCTATACACTGTATATGGCAAAGCATTAACAGGCAGGAAATGTATGTGTGGTTATCCAGGCATATACAGTAGGTGCATACAAACATATTAATCCAGCATTTTTAGCACGTTTTATAACTTGAGAATTTGTTGGTCAGCAAAGTGAAATGTGCTTATCCAGTCTACTGGATACTGTAGGGAAAAGATCATACTTGTAAGCATAAAAAAAAAAATCTTTGCTCTCTTACAACTTCTGATTTTTCCTATGATTTATATTTTATTAATAATCACTAACTGTCTTGAATCCTAATGTAATTGACTTCCTAGTTTGAATTCTGTTAAAAAGTCAAATAAGCTCTGTTTTCTGACTGTGAGACCCAAACTTGAATACAAGTGTGCTTGCCTTTTTTTTTTTTTTTTTTTTTTTTTTTTTTTTGAGAATAAGTTAAAATGCCTAATGAAACAAGGATTAAGGGAAAGCATTAGAAATTACTGCTAAGATTTTAAAAAATAATATTAGTTGGCATTGCTGTAAAACTTGCCGCTCTTCCTAACTGCTCCTGCCTTCCATGATTGTGTGCTGAGTTGGATCTGACCCTTGTTTCCAAATCATTTAAATAAATAAATAAACAAAAATCAATGAGTATCAAATATTAATTCTCCACAGCAAAGGGATGTCCTTCCTCTACTCCAAACACAAGCTCTGATGGCTGGATAGGCTCTTTGCTGGGATTCTTGCTTGCAGGATGGCATTGACCCAGGAGCAGCAATGGAAGTCACTTCACCAGAGAGGAACTTTCACCCCAGCCATGAGGACACTCACCCCACGGGCAGGAGACGCTCGTCACGTATTCCTGAACCTGCCCTTTGGGCTTCAATCCACGGCCAAATGGTCCCTCCTCTGCTTTGCTCGGGGTTCACAAGCACAACGTGCAACACTTCTTTAATTAGTGGGTACTCAGAGGACCTGATGCTAATATTACAAATAAATCCAACCAAATGAAAAGGTGAAAAATGCAAGTGCCCATTTTCTTTTTTTCCAAGAATGTATATAGAATTCCTGTTAGCCCAGGAAGATGAGCAAGACTTGGTCCTGAGTTTCCAAGAAGGGTACAGAACCCCCTTGGTACACCTGGGGTATAACGTCATAAGCAAGGAGCCACCCAACCGCAGCCTCGTTCCGTCTTTCACACTCAGCCTCTCCAGTAACTCAGGTATTTCCTCTCACAGTGCAGGTCAGGGACGGATCTTCATCTCCTTCACTATATATCTACTATAGTGTGAATCAAGAAAAAGCCAAGGAAATCAAAGTGCCTCATTCATCAAATGAAGCTAGTAGATAAATTATTTATAATATAGAAGTCAAGCATATCTAAAGGAAAATACTGTAGTTTCAATGCTAGTTAATGATTTAAAGTTTTTCTAGAGATATGTTTAATTCAACTGTGGTTTTGTTGGAATGACACAATGAAAAAAAAAGAGACAGAAAGACTTCTTGTTTTGTTTTGGGAACTATGGAGTTTGTTTCTACAGAATAGTGCAGATAACAAGTCTCTTAATTTGCCAGATGTGTTAATAGGACAAAGTTCCTAACCTAAATCTGCAGCGGTAGTACCATAATGTAAATAAATAAACAACATACAAGCATTTCCAAATCACATAAAACTGAGCCCAAAATCCTAAGAATGAAAATGCCCGCTCAACTCCAAGGCAGCCATCGTACTCTCACTGACTTTAATGAGACTTGATTGATAAAACATGCAGCCTCCTGGAACTTGATTAACTTTATTTTCATCAACCTACAATATAAAAAGGACTATTATGTATTTTGGATAGCATCTTACTTGCAGCATCTTCTTTGAGACCGAGAGCTGGCTACATTAATGGTGGCTGTATGTACCTCTGCTAAAGAGCTATTTTTCAGTTGACTGGATCATCAGAAGATAAAGAAATGTAAACTAGCCATACATCAGAAAGAATTCATGAAAACACATTAAGTGATAATACTGAAGTTTTTGTCTGATATTGTTTCTGCTCCAAAGATATGCCTAGCTTGCCATTTTGTAGCAGTTTTCTGTCACTCAAATAGATTAGGCAGGACAGTCATCTTCATAGCAGCAATTTATGCACATAAATTTTTACTTTGCAAAGTCAGAGCACAACCCGACATTCAGTCACTACTCGCAGACAAAACAAAAAAAATGGCCTTAATTTTCTCACTGGATTTTCAAATATCTATAAAATGAAATTTCCTACAGTATTTAAAGAAAGCTGAAGAAAGAGGCAGTCAAAATTAAAATTCCATGTGTATGAAAAAACAATAAAACAAATTAACTTCTGCTTTTATAAGACCTTAGATTAATCATAAAGGGATATAACTAAGAACACCTAAATTACTCTTCACTAATAACACCTTGCTTTCTACTCTCATTCAGCTTCTATCTAAAGTCTCCCCACGCACATTTTAAGTAAAATCTTGTAAACCTATTGATGTTCGGAAATTTCTGTTTTTAAAGTAGAGAGAAAATTATTGGGGTCAAACTCACCAAAAGGCTTTAAGGCCTTCTTGATGCTAACTGTACAAATTTTCACCTCTTAATGCAATTGAGCATGTGCTTAACTTTTTAAAGCAGTGGAATTTGACCATGTTTGTGTTTTATATTACACATGCATCACCTGCTGAACAAGAACCTCGAGGAATTATGTTGTCTAATGATTTACATCTAGTTTGGCCCCGTTTTGGAGGAAAACAAATTGATTTTTCATCCACTTGGTACTTCAAAAACTTTGACCTGTTTCAATTGTTCTGAAACTGTTTGTTTGGGGTTTTTTTTGGGTACGTTTTTTCCTCACATTTCAAAAGCCTTTTACACAAAGATTTTTTTCCACATTCAAACAGTTTAAAAACAGATTTTTTTTCCCCAGGATTAAATTCGGTGGACAGGCCACCCAAAACCTGGAAAAGGTGCCTTGTAAAATTACAAGGTTCATTAAATAGCCACCTATTATTAGCATTACAAAACTGTTGAAACTGTTTAAGTTATATATTCTAATTAGTTTGGCAGAGCTAATACAAATTACATTTACAGACTAACAATAATAAAATTAAAGTACTAGTTAAATATCTAAAATAATTAAAGGAATCATTTTTAGCCTGGCATAATTAGCTAATTCACTTTACAAGCATTTATTAAAATGAATTCACATGTTATATTCCATAGGTAGTTACACAATAGTGTTCATACAGGAAAAATATAATGAACCAAACTCTTTGTATCCAGCCCTCCACAATTAAAACGAAGACTCCCCAAGTAATATCAATCTAGGATAGACTAATTAAGTTTGGTTTGATAACCATTCATTTCTTCTATTGCCTCTGAGCAAATTGTTTATTAGAGAAAGTTATTTTACACAAATCAAATCAAACTGGGTAAACCATTATATTTGAGAGAAACCTTAGCCATCAGTCAATTAATCCATCATTTTCTCCAGACACTTTTGTTTAACAAGCAGATCATATTATCAACAATTTAGATATCGTATGATTCAATTATGACAGAAAATTTATTGACAGCTTCTCTAATACTTTTGTTATGAATAAATATGAAATGTTCTCCACATTTAATGAGCAAACTGAATGCAATGATGTGTTTCATCTAATAGTTAAATTCTGAGCAATATCTCATAAATGAGCTGCTTTTAAAATATACTTAAAATCAAAGTAATTAAAATTCTTTAAAAAGAAAAATATAACAAAAGTACCTCAAAATTGACAAGGATGCATACAAGTTATTTAAATTCATTTAGGCATCTAAATGAAAATATATAAGAATATCAAAAAACATGTGAAGTGACATTTAATGTGTATGAAAATATATGGGCTTATGGAATACTGTATGAGCAATGGCATTACAGCATAAAAATTAGTCAGTCAACAAAGTTAGAGAATTGTTTTGCAACTGCAAGAATTGCTTACATGTGAATAGAAATAAATTCTCCAAGCTTCATACAAAGATATTTGTTGTTAGGGACCACATCTATTTAAAAAAAAACAATTTGTGAGGTGTTTATAATTACACCAGCCTTACAGGCAAGGAAAAAATATTGCCTCCCGAAGATTACTCCCCGAATATTCAAACCTCTGGACAGACATTTCTCTTTGAAGAAATAAGATACTGACTCATTTACAGCAGAGCTAACCAATTCATGATGAAAGGAGCAGGGGACAACAGAAAAGCTCTATCTAAGCTAATGCCCATTAAAGAGATAATGGAATTACGCAAACTTCTATCAATATATTAGAACATCATTATTACTTCAAAGTATTTTTGTCTGAGACAAGGAAGTTGCTTTTATAAAGGGGGGGGCTGCAAAGGGAAGTACTGCAGCAGAAAATTAGAGAGTTAAGCATTCACGTAATGAAAATACCACACATATTTATTGCCTGCCAGCATCTGAACAGGAAAAACTGCTCAACAGTGAATAAAATAAGTGTGTTCATTTAAACCTCAGGCAAGCTCCTCTTTAGGAGGATGCTATTCCTAACAATTAAACATGGTTTTGTTTGTTAATTCGACATTCATAATATATTGCAACAATTTTTTTTTTAACTTGTAATGCTCTAATTCTACGTATCCTGGTTAATCATTACTTGAATACGTCTATTTCTAGCATTTTGACCACTAAAACCACCACCACTGTTTCCTCTCATGCCTGTACCTCCTCTTACTTGGCCTGATAGATAACATCATATTGTGGTTAGCAGACTTCCCATCTGTTGCATTAAGAACTGAAAGGACACATGCTCATTTTATGTCAAATAGCAGCAAAAGAAAGTTCTAACCTACTTGATAAAAAGTAGACATTTCCAAAAAACATGGTAAAAGTGACTCCACATCAAGTTACCCACTGCCTCTCGGCAACTGCCTACTCTAAGGCCATGGGTTTTTTTGGTACCCATTAAGGCCACCAGTTCTCATGCATAAATACGGAATACTACCATTGTTTTAAATGCTAAAAGATGAGTTTACTGAAAGCACAGCACTATGACAGAATTCAACAGGCCTCTTTATATACAAAAGCCCTTTTCTGCAGAAGAGTGTTTTCTATCAGCTTAGATAACCCAACTGCACTGTCAAACTTCATTAAAAGTGATTCTTGGAGCTATGATGTCTACATTGATTTCCCTTCCAAAGGATTCAGTTTCTTTCATACATGCGTTTCAAGCACAAAATCAGCTCTTTTTAGTCAAATGAGACCACTTAGGAGCACTCAAAGTTCACTTCAGTATGAAGGTCCACTTCCGTGCCTCACAGCAACTTACATACACCGTTTTAAACTTTAGCAGCAATCCTTTGGGGGGCTTCCCTTCAGTAAACACAAAGCAGCTATAAGGTGTGCAGACCACCCCATGCGTGACACAGGACTACTTAATGCAAAGTATGGCCAGCACCATATCACTGAATGTTAGAGATAAGAGAGCTTAGAAGGGGAAGAAAGACAGCAAGTAAATATGTGTTTGGACTACTCATCTCCAAAATTTTTTTTACTAGTAACTCAATCTTCTTTTGGGGAAATAATAGTTCATATGCATATTCATGCAGTGATAAAAACCAAGTAATAACTAGAGATTCATTTTCACATTCCAGAAAGCTCCAGGTTGCTGCTCTGCAGATGTGAAGAATTAAGAAGCTTTTCATTGTGGGCACAAATGTAGACTTTTCTCTGGAAGAAAGTATGGGGATACATGGAGACGGTTTCATTTGGACAGCCTCAGAGAAGTTTTAGCACAGTCCATTACCTATTTTGATAAACTCTGCATGGAACTAATCAAATCCAAGTAAGTCCTCCACATGCCTCAGCATCCTAATTGTTACAATCCTTGTCATGGGAAACCTCAGCTATTCTGAATTTTCAGAGCTACATATAACCAACCTGCCTAAGTAGAGGAATAGTTACTGCATTTTGTTGCAATATTTTAAGTAGGCCTAAAAGAAAAGAACTCAATATTGATGAAAAATGGCATAGAACATAATACACATTCCAAAGCATGTGCGGATCTGAGGAGGCCAATAAAAAGGATGTTGTAATCTCCCTGAAGGACAACTTCTTGTCACCATAACAGACTACTACATCTTTATCTCTTTCAGAACCTATCTTTGAAGTCTCATGGTAACAAACAAGGAGTATGAAGAGAATTTGGCACACCCTTCTCAATTCTGGGATATCAATCATATTCAATACTGCACTAACTGGTGTTGCGGGGGTTTACCAGCCCCGACATGAATTTTCAGGAAAGAAGAAATACATATGTGCATGTGTGTGTGTATGTATGTCTATATCTATATATATATATAAACTTCAGGATATTCAAACTTTATATTTCAAACTTTAGGTTCCAGAATAACAAAAATTTCTGTTTAAAGATGGAGCAAAGAATTTGTTTGCCATCATCTGTCTGAGTCCAGAGAACTGTATCCATGTTACAGTTAGGACAGCAATTAATATGATACCATTGCTGCAGTGGTGATGAAGAGGGATGCTTAAGAAAACAGCAGAGTTTTTCAGCACTGTAGGAGATCAACAGGTACAGCTGGGTGAGAAGATCAACAACAACGCTCTTACAGGCAATGACCACCTTTGCACTGTGCCTGGCAAAGTCCAAGCTAAAGGCTGAGCACGTTTCTACACCCTTTCTTAAACAAGGCCTGGATGTATGGACATTAACAGTACAGTACTCCAGAAAGCGTTTGGTTCTCCAAACATCACAGCCTTGTATGCTCTACTAAAACACACACACAAAAAAAAAAAATCACTGTAGTATCTTGGAAATATATAAAACTCTAAAGCTTTCTGTTAGTTGAACTAAACGCTGCCTCTCTGGCCTAATCCAAATAAAATCAATTATGGAATTCCTTAAATCCTATACAACCAAGCTCTAGGGTTATTAATGTATTACCTCAAGTGTCACCTCAAATGCAATAGAGATTTATCAGAGGAAGAATTCACAGCGAAAGAAACGGGAAGGCCAGCAGTCAAGGCGAGGGGAAGGGTCCAGGTACCTCCACAGGATCATTCAGAAACCCTCCCGAAGCTGTTCTGTCTCCACTGACTCTTCGGAATCAACGCTGGGTGACCTATAGACCTCAATTCACTCCAAAGTTTAGAAGACTACATACAGTAACACTAGTTGTTCTTTCAGATAGAAAAGTAACACCTGGATTATCATGCAAGTCACCCTGTTATATAGTAAAAGTCTCTACTTTCCACAGGAGAGATTATTAAGATCCAGAGGGTGAAATTCAGCGCGTTTTGCCCATGAAGAGCATGATATCATGATGCCTTTCAACACAGTTCCTAACATTCCTAGTGTATATTTAGCTTCTATCTGTTTGGAAGCGGTTTGGAACGATCACTTGACATTAGCTGATGTTTGCTGATTTAGTTTTTCTCCTCCATTTCTTTGCAATACACCAGAGCCTCTCTTGTGCCCACAGGAGCTCCCAGAGCCCGCGACCTCCGCAGCGACGGCAGCGCTTCGGGGAGCCATCAAGCTCCTCCTGAAACTGAATGCTGCAGTGCAATTCTCAGGTTTTAAATGCTTAAAAGTGAAACAAGGCCAATTGGAAATATGAAAAGCGTATGATTCATGAAGTAAGGAAGCTGTAACTTGATCATAACAAATATATTTGACCTTTAAAACAGTAACAACAAACATTAAAAACACTCAGGTTCTCGTTTGCTGCCAAGTTTATTCTCCTCGTAAGTTGTGCCCCATTACACTACAATAATCCTTCATTATTCCAGGATAATAATGCACAGTCTATTGTCTACCTATAGTTGTCTGGTGTCTATTTAGTTTTATAGCAAGCAAGCAATTTGAGAATATGGTAATAAAGCCTCAATCACAGTAATGATGTATGATGGGCCGTAATTTCTGTGTGCTAATGGGTTACAAATAGTATTACAATGATGACGGGAATCTCATTGATTCATTATATGAGTGCAATAATATCAGAATGACTTAATATACATCACTATTTACTCATGCACATACTGATAACAACCTCTATATATTTCTATATACAGATATATAGAAATAAAATTAATATTAGTCTTTCCACATAAAAGTTCACACGCACAAAACATTTTGTGTTGAGTTTCCTAAATCAATGTTTAAAGTTGAAATTACTGCATTGAACGGGTTCTTTGAAAAGCAACCCATTGATTTTAATCTGCTTGAAGCAATCAATTACTCCCTGTCCTCTTTATTCCAAACTGTAATGAAAACTAAACTGCGTTGTCTTGAAAACTAAATGTGAAGATGATCATAAACAGAATTTAAACTCCATGGATTATTCATATCTACCCATTTAGATTTGCCATTTCCATTATGAGTACATTTGCCATGAGCATTTAATGGACATCTAAAAGGGAATTCATTAAAGCAGGAGCTGTTGGCAGCACTTATGGGCTTCAGACTGCTTTATGTTTGCCTTTAATAGCTCACTATTATAAAAGTGATATATTGTGTTCATCCCATTAGTAGTTTGCAGAAAGGTCTGCAAGACATAACAAATCCTTTTGAGTATTGTCAGAATCAAAACTAAATCACAGGGTTTTTTTTGTTTTTTGTTTTTGTTTTTAAGAGCAGCATACTACTACCCCAGCAATATATCATTTTAGATTATCTAAACTTTAATGATCTGTTGCAAGTAATAATTTAATGACCATACAGGTAGCATGTTCCCCCCCCCCCTTTTTTTTTTTTAAATGAAACACTCATGAATTATTAATGTCATCTCGAAGGCACAGATTTTAAAAACTTGTTGTTCCTATTAAGGTTAAACATGCCTAAAAGTGAAACATGCTTTCTCACGAGTATCTTCTCACCTCTCTAGGGCCAAAGCAGTGTCAACAAAAGCAGGAGGACGCTTGACCTACCCTGGGCACCACCTGGGAAGGAACAACATGGAAGAAGGAGCCGGCCTCCGCGGGACCCCATGCCTTCCCGTGGTCTCCAAAGGCAAACGCAGTTGTTTTATTTGCGTGAGACACTTGTTTATTGGGCAATGAAAAATGCAAAAGGGAAAGGCTAAAAGGCAATCTGCCTTGCAATCATCAGCTAAGGCTAAGCCGGCTCCGCGCAATCCCCTCCTGAGGCTCTCAGTAGAACGGAACCCATCTAAATATCATAGCTCAGTTCTATTTGACAGGTCTACATGCCTCTAGAAATAATAGCTTACTATCCAAGAGTATTCAAGCTGAAAAATTCTAGTATGAATGTGTCAATGTGACTAAATCTGTGCAGAATATGACCAGAAGATTTGACTATTCCCACGGCTCGCCCACCAGAACAGCCCATCGCCCTAACCACGATTCGGCTGGTTAACTCCTGCTCCCTCTGCTGACTCCACTGTAAGACATTCGGCTTCTTTCCCAACAGGCACCATTTAGTCATTTATTCATAAAGAAAACGTGGAATTTCACGAAATGTACAGTGAAAAACCCCAACTTCTAAAATGGTTACTAAAATACACCAATCACTGTTTTTCTCCAGAATATAAAAGATTTACTTTACAAAACATGAATTTCATTTTAACCCTGGCTGCCTAGCAGAACACCTCCTTACTTAGCTTCAAAGGGCACTGCTAGCTTGAAGGAGCAAGTCCTGGTCCTGCATGAACTTCAGGTATCCTATCTATTTAAGTTCTGATTTCCCAGCTGAATTTGGAATTTCTTAAATGTTAAGAGAACAAAGACACAGTTTGCTTGAGAAAACTTCACTGCTTTTCCTAACTGCACAGTAACAGCCAACGAAATGGGATGAAAAGTGGAAATGATCCAGCTACTTAGTGTAAAGTAAGAAAAAACAATCAATTTCAATACACGATCAGCCTGTCCACCTTCACCAACCCATTCCTGAATACGGTTTCAGAACATTGCTGAGTGAAATAAAGATCTCACATCAATTCCATGCAATTACATTGAGCTTTCACAGTCTCCAAATTACATAAATGTAGTGTTAATCCCCACTTTTCAAGGGTATCCAAAGCACCTCTCCTTAGCATCCACACAAGGAGCTCTGGTACAGAAGCTTCACATGATGCTTGGCCGGCTTCGTTTCTGACCTCACTAAGTCTCCTCCATAGAAAACAAGACTTTAAACCCTGACGCAGAGCAAGTTGATCGTATTTCTCAAAGTTGCTAAAATTCTTCCCATCTATTTGCAAAGGAATATATCAGCAGAAGGAAAGATCATTAATAAGAACACAGTTGAAATATCTTTCAGGAGAAAAATAAAGTTCTATGCTAATGAATAATCATATGCATATTTTCTACGCAAATTATTTCAGCAAAATTTTGTTTAAAAATCTGACTGAACAATAAATTAATATTTTCCTTTCACTCCTACTTTTGTGACAGTTACAGACTGTACAAAAAGAAATTTTTTTTGTCAATGACTCTGCTGTTCAATGCCAATAAATAATGCTAAGGAGCCTTGCAGCAAAAGAAAACCAGGTATGTACAATATTCAGTTAAAATTCAGAAGTTCACTAAAATCACTCATAGACCAACACCTCTACAGCAATCTTACTTTCTTTTCCCCACCATTTCACTGATTACTTGTAATGACAGGAACAGAAGAAATCCAGCTTCTGACCTCCCTGGCACTACTATAGAAAATAAACCTTAAAATAGTAACCGAGAAGAGAATGGCCAAAGAAACTTAAATCTTTCTGTCACAGACGTTCTCCAACTCCAGAGTGAACCTTGACACACACCTCAGCTAAGAAAGGGCAACTGCCCTGCACAGAATTGCTGATCATCCGATCACTGCCTACCCCATAATTTTATTTACCACCTCCTGCTTCTATTGGGAACTAACTACTGTAGGTCTAACTTCTCCAGGGGCCTTAGATCTCTGCAATTACTTGAAGCACCAAAGCAACATTTAGCAGAAGTTTAAGACTGTCCAGCTACCGCAGACCACTACAAAACCATTTCCAGCATCCTCAGAGATATTTCAAGACGTGAAAGACTCCTCTGAATAACAATTACATGTCCAACAAATACCTTCCCTCAGCTGATTACTGGTGTGTCCTCAAGATATCACTGACCTGACAGTCATTAGAAAGCAACGTCTGCTAAAAATATTTGCTAGCATGGATGCAAATTCAAAATCTCACCACGTCTGAAGCCTGATTTATTTGGATTTAGTAATAATATACACAACTAGGTAGATAAGAAATGAGGATTCTCCATGTTTACA
>JASSRY010000156.1:1496266-1506338 GCA_032466555.1 Tinamus major | reverse complement strand
AGGTGTGAATGCTGGAAACCCTTTCCTTGAAAGAGAAGAATGAGGTTTCTGCAGAGAATTCTGAGCAAATATTACTCTGTAAAGTTATTTTTATACAGATGCTAAGGGAGGGACACAGGTCTATCTCATCCATCTTAGAGGAGAGCCTGCCACTTAATATATTATGATGCATTTTACAATGACATGGATCTCTTCTTTACCACGCTAATATCAGAGAGCATGTCAGGCCATTTTTATTTACATAAGGTATGTGGAGCCAAGGGCAGACCAAATAAAAATCTTGATTCAGGGATCTGATGACTTCAGCAAGCTGGAGAGCTTCCAGATCAGAGCAACTGCCAGATAAATAGAGGAAGTAGCTGAAGCCTCATTTATATCTCAGGATCCTGATCCTATATCCTGGATTTGCCTCCGATGCTCTACAAGAAGCAGTTCAGCTCCATTGATTCGGAGGCAGTTTCCTGTACACATTTCTGTGCAATACTTGTCTTCCTTGTTATCTAAGGATCTGGTCAGCATTTGTCTTTCAATACAAACACTTGTAAATAAGTCTAAAAAGTATGAATAAAATATATCAATAAACCATGATAGTAGGAATGCAAGGAAATGCAAGCATTATAGTCCTGCTTAGGAAGAAAAACAGGGTTTTGGTATGGGCAGGTATGCGAGAGGAGAGGGCATACAGGGGAGCTAGAACGTTCTTGACAGTTTGGGATTATACTAGAACTTATGCCCAATAAAACAAGCAGAACATAGTTCTGGAGACTGATGGTTTATGTGCAGTTCAGTTTAACACAGATCAGAAGCTGCAATTTGTGTGAGGTCTGAAATTAATGACCCTGAAGTCAATGAAATGAACTTTGTACTTTATCTCCTCTATTGCCATGCTTGTTTCACATTGAGGAATACAGAATGTTAGTGCATAAAGTCAGATTGTTACCTAAATACAAGATATTCCCCCATCTTTAAAATTAAGAACCCTGCTTGCTATACAAATATGTATTCACCAAGTAATGATATTGCAAAAGGAATGTAAATTATTGCTGGTTTTACATTCTTTAATTCTTAAATAGATTCTAAACAGTTGCACAGTTAAAAAAATAGAGCAAAACAAAACAAAAAAAAAAAAAATCAGCATTGCCGACCACTGCAGAAGCAAAGCACCTAGACTAAATGAACTATAATTCACCTGCATCAACAAGAGTAATCAAATCTCCCTAAATTTTACTTTTTTGGCAGATGTATTTGTGATATGTTATTTTGCATTCCTTCCTCTCTGAATTACACAAACATGTAATAAGCAATTTCATAATTAGATTTAACTTGAGTGATAAAAATTCCTGGAGTCTAATATTAAAGGATGATTCATTCCGCTCTTAACTCTGCTGGTTAATTTATTTACTGCAAGGTTTGGGAAATTAATTCATTAATCTACTTAATAAGGATGCTTTGCTTAACCATTACAGATAGATCGATCCTTATATTTAAACTGTGTAAAGAATACCACTGATATAAAGCCAATACACAGCAACAAAACAAAGAGATTAGTAGGTCACAACACAGTCCTTCCTTTTTCAAGAGGCCCTGTCTGCTCTATTGAGTGATGCTTTTTTACTCCATTGGTATGGGACATACAGCACAAAAGAAAAGGTTCAGCAGTCAAGAGTTACTCGGAAACAGGAGTCAGAGGCCAAGGGATTAGTGAAGAATCAGACAAAAGTACTCAGTGAAATGCAGGGAAAAAAGGCTGGGCCCTTACAACTGCATACAAGGCTGACTGGTCATCAAAGGGAAGAAAAAATAAATAAAAAATAAAAAAGGTAAGCCAGAAAGTGCATGTTCATAATAGTAAAATTTGAAATTGCCTTTGTAAAATAGAAAAAGGAATTTTCTTAGGCTACATCAGATAAAACCCACTAACAGTGTGAAAGTTCCCATATGCTAGGAAATACCACTTGCATTCAGAATAAGACAACAAATGCTGTCAGATGGATCCTGTCACATTCGCTTACCTGCTTCCTTATAGATATAAGGAACAACTTCAGAGGGAGGTGAGCAAACGAATGGCCATCACATACCAACAGCACCAACAAGGCAAATCATGCATTTTGCTTATTTCTTGAATTCTTAAAGTTAACTACTGCCAAGAAAATTTTGCATATATAAAAACACAAAATATATAGGAAGGACAATCAGGAGAGTTTGTTTGGTTTCTTTCCGTGAGAGAGTTGTGTGTGTATTTTTACATTGGTTTGTTTTTTAACTTTATGGATAAAAAACAGCTCCATATATGTTTTGCAAGTGAACTATCTACCTAAGTTCACAGGGAATTCCAAATCCTTTTGTAAGCAAAAACACCATAAATTTCCTGTCAGAATGCAAGGCAGAACCCAGGTAAACGCATCAATTAACAGAGAAAGTAAATCAATGAATAGACTCACTCCCATCCCTCCTTAAGCCACGCTCATGACATTATTAGGAAATTAGGAAATCTTCCTTTCCTTCATCTTTTCTTAGTATGAATCATCTTTTTTTCCAGCTAGTTGAACTGCCTGAAACACGACTCTCATGCAACAAACCATATTTGCAGCCTTTTGTAACAAACTGCACAACTATATTATAATCATTTTGCTCTTACCACAAGTTCTTTCTCCTCCTGCCATAGCTTTTAGTTGTTCTGAGCACTTGTTAATAGAGAAACAGAAATCCCTCTCAAGTTACAAATTAAAATGCCATCCAAAGAACCTGGTAATGTATTTGCTGAACACATAAGAAGTCCATCATTTGAATGCTAGTAGGATTGGTTTTTAAGTTCACAAGTGATGGTATCAATTCTGAATCATTTAAATATTAGTTTACAAATATTGCTTATAGCTTAATAGCATCATAGATGTAACTTCACAAAGATATTGGCTCTAGACAGTAATTATATCCTCAGCCTAATGTTGCTGTTAATGGACGTACACATTTCAATGATAATTGCAATGCCTGAACATGATAATGTGCTTTTATTAGCAGCTACAAAATACAGCTCAGCTATAGCCAACTGCATAACTGAACTATGCTAATTATTTAAGATTGCCTGATTTGTTTATAAAGTTTTAAAATAAAAGAGCAGAGCATTTTTCTGAAACTAATGTTTTGACTGCTAATGAATGATTATATAATAATTTTATAAATGCTCATACAGATTATAGTTGTGAGCCATGAGCCAAATACTAGCAGGTTAACAAGATAAAGACGTAAGTAACCAAACAGCAACTAAACTGCACTTAAAATACATAATAAAAACCCAACAGTATAAATAAAACGACATAGACTAGGAAGACACAATGTAGAATTTAGAAAAATAAAAACTCTTTAAGAAAACATGGAAAACATTGTATGCACTAATAAGAAAAAATGGATTCCCACACATAACCACCAAGTAGGGGGGAAAAAAAAAAAAAAAAAAAAAAAAGAGAGAGAGAAAGAAAAAAAAGTCAGAACTGAGCATATGTTAAAAGGAAAAACAGAAAAAAAGATTACAACTCAACCTGATGAGGAAATCAACATTTATGATTCTGCAAAGTTCTCACTGTTTGTGTTCATATCCTGATGGGTCTCCTGAAGAAAATTTACTCTTCTGCAAAGCAGTGCAGAAATTCCAAATAATGGAGAAATTCAATAAAGAAGATTCTAAAAGCAGTTAAGAAATAGGCACAATATGTTGTGATTTAAAGTTTGCCAAGGCATTATCACTAAGACTGGTTGATTAGTCCCATGAATTAAGAGTGTTAGATTCTGGCTCAGTTTATTTAAAAATTTTTACAGAAAAGCAGAGATTTCTGCACTAAGTAATTCAAGAACCCATTAAGATATTCAATTTCTCTGACGGAAATGCAACTATTTTTCTTGTGAAGCAAGATGGTTGTCACTGCAAGCCACAAGCCAAAATTCAAGCTAACTTTATTAACAGTGAAAGAATTAACTTAGCTTGCCCCTCCTTTGGAGATTTAAGTAGGTTCCTATTATTTCAGGAAAACTTGCTGAAAGGTCTTTCTGTTCACAGGAGGATAGGAGTCATAGCAGAGAACACGAAGGGAGATCTGCCTGAATATAATTAATACCCCTGACCTAATTTTGTCTATCTTCGGACGTTTTAGAAAATGGTATTTCAGTCTCCCCAAAGAGGAGGGTAATTCCCATTCGTACAAAGGAACACTCTTTCCGACGACTCTACTAAAAGAACACATTGCCACTCCTGCTGCTCAAAAAAATGATAACCTGGGAACACCAAGCTCCCAAAAGCCAAACCAGCAATTCCAATCCCACGGCAAGATCCTATACTTAAATCTCTGAGCATATTTGATTACTTCTGGATGTCCCCACGCAGGAAGACAGATATTTAGCTGAGGAAACATTAAAAGTTCTCAAGCGGTTTTCCCTCTTTAGAGTTTTCAAAATAAAATTTTTGCATAAAGGTATCATTAAAATTACTAGATAGAAATTATTTGCCAAATAACACAATTGCATTTGTTCATTTCAAGCCTATCTTCCGTACTGACTGTACTGAAAAATGAGCTAGTCTGAGACTGTTTGCAATTTGAGTGTTGAAAGCACTTAAGTTCTGTACCTAAGTGTAATCTTCTAATATCTTCCTTTCTCATTTTTACAGTTAAAACTGTTTAGAAGTCACACACACACACACACACACAAAAAAAAGCTAGTATCAGTTCTACAGCTTTGGAAGAAACCTGCAATGATTTGATTCCCCATAACCACGACATCTACATATTGTGACTATTGTCACATAGTCATATTGTGACTAGCAATTACATTCTGTTTACTTCTGCATGGGGTATTAGCTAAATGTGGCAGCATTTCTGACCTGTGTTAGGCAGTGCTCCCCTCCTGACATTCATCTGGAAGAAGACATCTCTTGTTTTATAAAACAAGCCCAGTTCTGTCCGCGACTTTTTCCTGCACGTGCAAACACGGAGGGAAAGCTACGTCCTGCCTCAAAAAAGATTTTGCAGCAGCTATTGAAGCTTCTGCTCAGTACCAGATAGAGCCGAGTCCCACTGGGATCAAACCGCACTTTTCCACACAAACTCCATTGGATCCAATGTTCGAGGAGGAAATGTTGCTGCTGAGAACAGTGTGGTAGCCACGGGACAGTAAAACATGGGGCAGTAAAAATAAGAAAACGCCTCTTTTCAATATAATTTCCTTCACGTTATTCCCACCTGGAAATTATTTAATAACAACCTTCTAACTATTTAATTTGTAACTTCATTTCCCACGGCCCTGACACAGGAGGACTTGTTCCTATATCAATGCATTATCTGTGTTTGTAAGGTACAGAGACGATAAAGATGTTTTTGTGTAAAAAGTCATTGTGTAAAAAAGCACAACAAAAATATCAGTGATGGTATTTTTCTCCTGAAACAACCATTCTTTACTCTTTCTACCATGCACCATAGAAAGAGATTGTACACAATTCTCATTATAATGCTTCCTTAACAAACTCTAAATGTTAAACTTAAATGAGAGGCATTTCATGCAATCTGAAAAATATTCAGTTCAATTAAAAATAATTGATGCATGGTGAAATAATTCTTCCCAAAGCTGCTGTAAAATCTTCAAAAAATAAAGCTACTTAATAATTTTCATCTCCTACAGGCTAGAGAGAAGCATTATTGCATATTAAAAATTGGAGTGTGGTTTTCCCAGAGGTAAAAGAAAGTTATTAAAACAACCTATTTATTGTTGATATAACTATCCATTTGTGCTACACAAAAAGTAACAATTTCAGTACATTAAAAGAAAAGCTAATTAAGGCATAATTAGTATGTTCTATGTTTTGATAATTAAGGGTTAGTTGGCTATTTCTTTTCAAATTTCTTTTTGATGTACCCCAACAACGCCATTAATGAGCAGCTAACACTATTGAATCCCTGATGGCTGAGGAGTTTAGTGACCACTACTACATTACTTCCATTTATCACTGCCTCTTTACCTATAAATTAAAGTAGCCCTGTAGCTATGTTGATCTACTTTATATCAATTTCTTCATCCATATCAGCTGAATATGTATGGCATTAACCTCATTTACTAGTTTGGAAAAGCTGAATTAAAATGAGATCTAATTTCTAGTGCACAGAACAATTTCAGAACTGCCTGCTAATTTCCACCACCTGTCAGTGTTGCCATCTTCACCTCACTGTAATGAAATAAAACAGTATATATATTTTACAGCTCAGAAAAGGATTATCATCTATAAGTGTTAAGATACCATTAATCATGAAGACACTAGGACCCAGAATCTTTAAGATGCCAGTACACAGAATCTTTATGAGAAGGAGACCAACACCTTGACTTGCAGAGACCCTCACTAAAGTCAATGGGATTGTAATGGGATTGCTGCAGATCTCTGCGTCATAACAGGGTGAAAATAGACAAATCCTGTGAAATCAGGAAAAACAGACAAATCCTGACAGTTTATGCTGTGATGCCCGCAGGCAAGATAATCACAGAAATGTGTATATATATATGTATATAGAGGAAATATGAAAGTAACATAGGTTAATAGAACATTGATGGCTCACATTAGAAAATAAACCTGCTCTTAGGTACAGTGTTCAGAGAATGCCTGGCTACACTCAGGTTTTGTTTACAGCTACTACAAACAACACAGCAAGGAAACGGTATTTTTCCCTCCCCTTTAAATACACGTAAGCCTAAACTCTAAATCCTCCACATTTGTTTAATCATAATTCAGATCTTCCTCTCAGTCAATTGTGCAATTTAAAAGTTTTAAAAACCATGCACAAATGCAGTCATGAACATTAATGTAGTAACTTCATTATGTTGACTATCTCAGCAAATAAAGTGTAGAGTGTTAAAAAATAAATAAAAATAAATATCCCCTTTGCTTCCTCTCCCCCACCATCTACTTTACAAGCACACTCCAACCGGCATTTGCAGAGGTTCCTTACAAAGCCTTAATCTCTCCTTGTACTTCCTTCTTAACTCTGACCGGCCCAAAGTGAAGGACATACCTCATTCCCCAGGTTGCTCAACGGAGGCACCTGAGAAAGAAAACACGTTTGTCTCCCCGCTCGGACATGGGGACGTTCCCCAGAAACAACAGTCGAAACTACAGCTCTTACTGTTCCCCCTGGCAGCGGAGCAATGCAGAGGTAGCGCTTGCTGTGATACACTGGGGCCAGGGAGCTTCACTTCTGGAGGCACCTCGCAAACGACTGCCATCTGGTACCAACCGAAACGGCCTCCAGGCTGCCTCAATCACATTAGGGCTACCATTTGGTTAGAAAGAGCAGACCAGGGAGCCATGAACTGCTCCATGGCAGAGCAAAAGAAGTTTAGATAAATGTATGTTAATTCTCACATTTTAAATTTTTAAACACAAACAAATCAATTTTATTATATCAAAAGAGAAAACACCCAAAGATTGAGTATAACTACTCTACTTAAGAATATGGGTGGGATCTTCTAAAATCTGCTTATAAAAGCTGCAGAGAGGCCTCCAGGCTCTGTTAAAGACCACATCTTGTTCTAAATTATTACTAATGCTGCTTGCACTGCGCTAGCCTCGTCTGACAGAGCAGGTTCCAGTGTTGACCTCCCTGTTTCAGGAATAGCAGCTCCAAAGCGCGGGATAAATGCAGTTAACCAGCGCCACACGCTGTACAAAGCAAACACGGCAGTGCAGGATTAGCGAAGACAAAATCTGTCATCTACACTAGAATGCAAAGAAAAATGGAGGGTAAAAACAGACACAACAGCCAGTTCTATGTTCTAATTATAAACTCTATTAAGACCTCGACACGTCTAATGTAATTTCTTTCTCACGTGTAAAACCACTGAAACAGTTTATCAAATCTATTTTCAACCACAAAATACATAGGTTACCAACTAAAATCATGCTTCCAAAAACTGCAACAAAGGAACAGACAATTAGATCTATACATGCATAGTTTGCAAGCACACACTATTGGAACAACACTGTACAAAACCATCCTTTTAATAGCCTTCTCAATAAACTATAAAGATATGAACAAACTAAACAGCACACACTGCTAAGAGCCATGATTCTATTAGCAAGGTTCCCAAGTATGCAGATGCATTGCAGTTGGTTCAAATTACAGTCACAGTTCTAAGTAAACTTCATAAATTCTAGTAATTTGACTTTAAGTTATATTTCATATCATATATTTGTCAGCATAATGTATCCAACAAGTTATAGCTCGGTTAACTCCTGGCAATTAGTGTCCCAAGTAGAAAAAAGGCTGAACTGTGTTCATACCCATGTTAAATACATCCTGCAAAATCACCCGTAGCAAATGTGATGCAACCACGAGCAGCTCTGGTTTCCTGGCCACAGCAAGGTGAGTATTTGCACTTAACTCATGCAGCACCTGCTAGTGAGCAAGTTGCAATTACTGTCTGTTCCCAACTGCAAAAGAAAAGCAGCTAAAACACATTCTCAGCTCCCCCAACTTACTTCTTGCACTTGCTGTAGCAAGTTAGGCAATTTAGAAGAGATGTCAGCAAATAATGTAGTGGAAAAAAAAAAGTCTCAAAAGGCCTATTTAAGATAAATATAATCCCTTAGCTCTGTAGAGAACCAACAAGGAGCTGGAAGAACTTACTTGCCTGCTGTTGCTTTAAACAGCCCAAAGAACACATTTACACTACTGAGTTGCAACACCTGTGGCTGGATAAACACAAGCCCTTCCTCAGCATCTTAGGTGTGAGCTCATTTTTGAGACAGAAAAAGCAGGTAGTGTCAGTCACCTATCCATATCCCTAGATACTGTCATTTCTGTCACTCTTCCTACCTTATAATCTTTTCCCTGTCCTAGAGGGAGTAGAGAGTTGCTTGAAATGTGTCAGGCTAAAGTAAAATCCAGAAATAATAGAAGACCACCATCCTCAGCAGTGGCTGATCAACATGACACACTACAGATAGATAGCAAGTGTTATTTCACCTCTAAGTACACTTCCTATTGTGGCTTAGCCACGGCAAACTATCGTGACCATTTAAACCATTAAAGCTGTTGCTTTAATCCAGAAACATAAGGCTAGAAAGTAGACCAACAGGATTTCTGGTTTATTCTGCCCTTTAAAAAAGAATTAATTAAGTATTCCTAGTCCGAAACCAAAAGACCTCTAAACATTTTAGGTCTCCTGCACCAATGCCCCTTTATTGGTATAGTTAAAAAGCTTTTTCTAAGTCTTTCATCCACATTAAGCTAATTACGTTCTCTCTTCCCCTAGGAGGACACTGAGAACAACCAATTACGAGCTTCTCTGAAACAGCCCTTTGCATCATGGATTTACATCCTACACCAATTCTCCTCGAGTCTGAATTTCCCTTTCTAAGCATAGTGTTTAGCCAACATTTTCAACTCTTGGGCTATTTCTCCAGCTTGTTGAGATCCTTCTGAATTCCAGTCCTATCTGCTGTGATTATATTTCCTCCTAACCTACTGCCATTTGCAAACTTAACACATGATCAGTTACACAGTTATTTAAGAATATTGCAAAGGAAAGGAGTCCTTCAAAATAGTAAAGCGTATGTTCTCTAATAAATAACAAGTGTTTAATGTTTAATGCTATATTACACTACTTACAGACAACAGATTTCTGATTACAGATTGCAATCTAATTGCAGATTTCAACGCAGTATTACCCTGCTTTTACAACAGTGGCTAAGAGTGGCACACATGATACAAGAAACACTGCAGTAATGTTAGAGCTACTGTTCTACCAGGAATAATTCTACCAGAAAACTAAAACTCCAGTTAAGCATAGTACAATGCTTTTCCAGACAACTTATCTTCTGCTGTTGCATTAGGATCTATGTCAGCAATATACCACAAAAAGATCATTCCATGAAGGCTAAGTTACACCAGTGTTAGAACAAAACATATATTGACTGACAGACAAGTAGATATCAATAATGCTGTACAACACCAGAGAATCCAGTCGAGCTTCAAAGAGAGGTAGGGTATATATGTTCATACACAAGACTATCTTATGCTAAAGGGCACTATCCTGATGC
>JASSRY010000156.1:1471251-1496166 GCA_032466555.1 Tinamus major | reverse complement strand
GTCGAGCTTCAAAGAGAGGTAGGGTATATATGTTCATACACAAGACTATCTTATGCTAAAGGGCACTATCCTGATGCCTTTTCCCCTTTTTCCTTAGAAAGCTCCACTGGGCTGTTTAATAAGAATGCATTCATTTACCTTGTTGATATTCCTTTTACACCTAGTTTGTTGTTAAAATTCAACAATTTAAATAATTAAAAAAAAAACCTATATTTATATACAAGATTTATTCTACAATTACATTAGACAATCCAGTCTTCTAAAACCCTTGTGAATTGGAAAGACATGACCAACTAGAATAATACTCCTAAAAAGGATTTCAATACAGCTGAAGCACGGAAACTTTCCATTATCCCTTCTGTAAATAAAACAACATGAGCAAACCTGGTTGTTTATATAAACGTATATTAACACAGTCATTTGATATATGCCTGTTTTTCTTCTGCTTCCAAGTATGAGTCTTTTTATGGCATATTTGTAGATGCTTGCCAGGAACACGCAGCTTCCCAGGATTTACAACAGTGAGGGTAGAATGCCATCTGCTGCTACGCTTGCTGCTACAGCAGCATTGAACAGAAGAGGCAAACAAGCGCTGCCTCCTGCCTTTCTCTTCATTGTAAAATGCAAATAAACCTCCCTCTTTTTTAAATAAAAAATATAAAACAACCCAGAAGCAAAATTTGCAAACTTCCACAATAGTTTGCCTAGTCTGACCACATATAGGACATACGTCTTTATATTAAAGATATGATATATTACCTGATTAATACACTCTTTTTTTGTGTTTTTATTCTATAGTTGCTATTTCTTTCTATTTTTTTTTCTCCTACTGACAAGAGAGCTAAGGGAGTAAGTACAAAACTTAAGTATAAATAACGCACCAGTTCTTTTGCACACCACTTCACCCCCACACAAATGTTTCTTCCAACCTTCCCTAATGATAGGCACCTTGAGCAGGGCTATATGAGCTCCTACAGCAACCTGTTACAGAATGCTATACATTAGCAGGGCTTCTCTGCACAGGTGCCGAACTGGTTAGAACATAAAAAAGTAAAACCACCCCCCTACAACTGGTGAAAATTTGCCAGAAATACAAAATTTTCTGGGAATTACAGGTCAGAACAACAACTCTTGTATAGCCACATTGCCTTTGCATTGCTGGAAAGTTGCAGTCAAGGAATCTTGATACTGAAAAGATCAGGAGCAGATTCCTGTTTACCTTCTGTTACTTTGTATTAGAGCAGTGCACCATATTTATAAGTAATAAATCGGCTCTGACAGCTGGAAAGAATGCATTGTATTCTTTCATGGCAAAGCAATTCAGTATAGCATAAAACTTTATTTTTAATATTAAGTAAAGAACCATTCAATAAAGCTAAAGTACAGTTCAAACCTAAAGGGATAAAAGCATTCTTGAGATTGGGACCATTCACCAAAAAAGCATGGAAGGAAACCCAAAATCTCAGTCACTGTCACAACCCCAGCTAAAGATTTGCTTGGGGCTCCCACAGATTTCTTTCAGTCTTTCTCAAGATCAATTGATCTCATCTTGCTGACATTCTCTTTATAACATCCATATTATGACTGTCCCCTACAGTTAAGGTGAATTAACTGCTGCTTCTTCAAAAATGCATCTTACTTTTCCCTCTTCCCTATTTAAAATGCAGAAAAGCCAAGTAATGTGAGAAATACAGTGGAAATCACATAAATGAGTAACTGTCAAAAGAACAGACCTATTAAAAGAATAAATCTTGTGTACCCAGCTGTGAAATATAACACAATATAGCAGAACCCAGCTAAATGTTTGAAGTAAAAAATTGAAATGCAAAGTAACCTAAAATTTTTAATGAACATAAATGTTAAAATATTAACTGCTTCCATGCCAAAACTCAACATACACATCATAGGGAGTCTTTTAAGACGTTCAATAGCATTATAAGGTAGATCTCTATCTGTTTAACCAGCCACAAGCTAACCTCAATATCTCATATGTATAAGATACATTATTAAGTCATTTTCTATACAGGCTTTGCTATTTTAATTTCATTCTTTATATCAAATATTTACCTTTGAGGTGCGCTGAAGCTGGTCCCCCACATATGTTTTACGGAACTGATCCAAGAACCACAGAATTGCCAGTTCTACCTTTTCATTACTAGACTGGGGTAACTGGGCATCCATCAAAGAAATCAGCTGAAAAACTCTTAAGGACAAAAAAAGAAGAGAGGAAAAAAAGAAAACATTCTCAGGAAGAACTCACAAATTAAATGATGTTGTCGCAGTTAATTTCTTTAGAAATTTATCACCTCCCTTTTTGTTTGCCTAAGTATTTGCAGTGATTTTGTTTTGTTTAGATGCTAATTATGCTAATTGACCGCTATCAAACATAAACATCAACGTAATGCTTTTCTAATTGCTTTGTCACTTGACATTCTCTCAGATACATATTTTATAGCGTGGTATAGTTGTAAAATATTTTCCTTCTTAGACCACCATTCCATGATCAAAGATGGAGAGAGGACTCAAACTACAAATGCAAGATAAGAACTGTTCCAAGTTTGCTGAAAATTCCAGTTACTGTACTTGGAAATAAACTTGTCTAAACAGTATATAATATACTGTCTATCCCACTTTTTGTTCTTACAACATCTGAGTAAACATTTTGATTCTAGTCTAAAGCCTTAGTTGGAACATACCGCTTAACCTGATGATTTCAAAGGAACAACCTCAGCTTACACCAGCAGAGACGTTTTTGTTTGTTTCTTTGTTTTGTTTTTTTAAAATCAATAATAATCTTTTGTTTCATTTTCCAACACTTCTTTTGCTATTGATTGCTTTGAACTCCTAATTTTCTAACAATTTTAAAACTTAGTCTCACCTTTTCTGAATGCTGAAATACCTAGTAACTGGATTAGAAGTCAGTAGCTACTTTGTCTGTAAAGCTGTATATTAAATCCTTTCACTTTTAATAAGAACATAGAGGAAGACTGCTAACACCACACAGCCCTAGGGTAGATTACCAAGGCAAGAAACAGAGGAGAAATGTAAAGCTTGTTATCCAACTTCAGGTTGTACTACACACATCAAAGACAAATGCCCTTCTTCTCTGATGAAAAGCGTATTTGCCACAAGGAATTGGTGCTATTCACAATAATCCCTGCTCCCTTCCTTGCCTCAAAGATTTTCAGAAAGAAGCCACTAGCACACACATTTTTATAACTAGTCTCTTCTTTTTTATTCCCAAACTCTAGTCTAAAATTTTGTTTTAATCTTCAGTATTTGTCCAGCAATTGTTCTGGATTCTTCCCTCACAAGACCCCTGAATTACCATGAAAGAGGTAGTGCAGAAAATCATCAGTATCTCACAACTACAAGTTAAACTCTACATTCACGGCTACCTTGTCATATCCCAACGCTGGTTACAGATCATTTGCAACGTTAGTCTTAGTGACTCCCTCATCACTCTGCTCTAGATGATGACACATGAGAGACCAAGGGCATTGGAATCATGTTAATCCACAGAAAATCCACACGGTCTTAAACTCACGATAAATAAAAACCAAAACAAGCACTACTTACCGACAGGATAATTCGCCGTCCATGGCATCATGTTCGTCAGTACTAGTGTATGTTAATCGTCCCCCCACAACAGTACCCACAAAATAGACAAGCCATGCCAGACGTCCTAATATTAGGGAGAAAAAAAAGCAACAGTTAATGACAATAAATCATTATGTGAGCACAAAACACTTCTACAAGGTATCAGACTGCAGAATTCTGCCGAGAAAATGGTTATGTTACTCCCCTTAACTGACTTAAAACATGTCCACACAAACCAGCCAAAGAGTAATTTTGAACAAAATAGACGGATCACCTAGAACAGCTTATTAACCTGAAGGAGCTTAAAAATAAACCAAAAAGTAATCTCAAATTCAAACCTAGCAAACTCAGGCTGATAAAAATTAGATGTACAATTGATCTAGTATATGCACTTGCCTGCTAAAAATTACTTCCAAAGATGAGAAAATGACACCTGCCTATTATATTATTATGAAGTAATGGGGAGACTCTTAACAGACTGTTCTGTTTCTTCATTTTATTTCAAATAAATTCAAATATCATGTTACTGTAATTTTGAAAGTTAAAATACTTGCACATAAGACAAAACTCGTATGTCTTGGGAGACAAGCACCTTCTTCAAGAAAAGGCTTTGTCCTTCTGAAATTCTTGAGCATAGTTGGGATGTTGCTCCGCAGTCTACAGAAGACATGCCCGCTTATCGTGCTCCCATTTTTCCGTGATGAACACTACCCAGGCCTGCTCATTTTTGGCACACACTTCCACAGGCATATCCTGCAGACTGCATAGGGGTTTGCTATGGAATTAAAATATTCCCTGCTCTCTCTCCCCCTAAAAAATGAACTTCCAACTGAACATTCCGACAGCATCAGTATCTTCAACGATGACGGCTGCACTATTTCCAAATACTAATTACCTGGAAAGACAGTACTACCTACTGTCACCTTTGCCTACTTCTAACTAGGCCTGTGCTTGGTCACAAAGAGCACAAAACTTTCAGGCTGAATCCCACCAGGCACACTACAATTACAGCACAAACACCAGTAATTTAAGAGGTTGAGAGATCAACACCATCACTAGCATCGCTGAGGAGCTGAAGTGTTTAAGAGAACGGTCATTGCCCAAATAAATTTAGGCTTAACAGCTCTTAAAAAAGCTACTTGAAAACGGTATCAAAAAGCAGTTGCAAAGTAGTGCTAGTGGCTCGAGCAGTACAGCTACTGCTTTGATCAACGCCTTCTCTATTATCTTTAAGCCTAAAAAAAAAAAAAAAAAAAAGACTATCTTCCTTCTTACAAATTGGAGTAGCTCCTACTTAAGGACATGGATGCTTTTCTGATGATACCCCTGATGATATTTCTGCTCATATTTTTCTTTTTAGCATAATGCTAATAAATACCTATTCTTTTCCTCTTCTTTCATACTCTATTTTAAATTTTCAATGTGTTTGCTTTTGCAGCTACTTAGGCAGACTACATCTTTTCTTGTACAAAATAATTATTGCTGTAATAATCTGTAATTATGGTTTATAACAGCAATAATCCCAAAGAAATCAGTCATTACCATAAATCGCGAGTAATCATTAACTACTGTTAATGACCTGTTTCTTGGGGATTATTGTTTTAGTAAACCATGACCGCATCACTATTGATACAGAGAGCAAGACAGTATAATAAAATGAGATCTTAATATTATATTAACTTATTTTGTAACATTAGAAGCCATTAAACATCTAAATTTAAGTATGCACAACGAGGGGATATAACAGTTATTGTTCACTATGAGCACAAATATTTTAGTTTGTGGAAAAAAACACAGTATTTAAACTGCATCAAACGTTATCTAATGCATAAAGGAGCAACCCCCGGAGCACTGACTCTGAAAGATTCCAGTTGAGCGTTTCCCTTGGCTCTTTGGATTGGAGAACACAGGACAAATTCAGACTGCACCTGGTCAAATGAAATCAGGTCATTCAGTGCAAGTTCCCCTAAAGAAAAGGTGACAGATGTATGAGAGAAAGTGGAACAAACAAAAAAGATAGGCAGCAGGTATTATATAAATCAGTGAAAAATCGGCTCCTGCGTAGAAGAAAAATCAGCAAATTCAAACTGTCAACAGAAAAATGACAAAATAAATCACTGCTATTTAACTGCATGCAAAGGAATCGCTATATTGTACAGTAACCTGCCTCACCTTTTTAAAACACCACCACTTATCCATGTAAAGATGCAACAGCCATAAGATAACTATATTAGGAAAAAGCCAGTAGTTACAAAGATCATTTAAGTCATACACAGAGATGAAGGTAACAGACACAAAATATATAAAATAATTATTTTCACATCTTCAACTACCTTACAAGGTTTGCAAACTAGGCATTTAATCTTAAAGGAACTAAATCAAATAAAGGTTTTTACTCTTATATTCATTGTGCAGGCAGATAAATGCAAAAAGGACAGAAGTGAAGCTGTTCATTTTCAAAAATGTTTTAAGTTTTACCCCGATACACTAAGAATGATTTTAGAAACTACAAGCTTTTACAGCTCTCACTCTCCTAAGTTGCACAAAAATGTCAGCACCTATATTCTAAAAATAGAACAAGATGTTAAAACAAGCACATCAAGCATAAATGTATGTATCTAACAGATAGACAATGGGTGAAAAGTATGGTGCAAGGTGACTCGGAACACGGATTCCTAGTTCCAGAAAAGAGCTATAAACAGCTGCTATAAGATGACCACTCCTTCAAAAGCAAGCACATGATTATTGGCACATAAAATGTAGTCTAAATATTAAATTAAATACTAACCTTCCTGGACTGTGATTTCTAATGGATTCCTAACAGAGGACTGTAATAGTTTTTGGTAGTTTTGCGCATTTTGATCAAACAACTGTACAAGAAGTGCACAGGTCTTTTCATATTCACACCTGCTAACTGTGCACAGTTGCTCCAGCTGTTGAAAAACTGTCGCTGTATCATCCAGTGGATCTTCCAAACCATCTCTGTAACAGAGATGAAAAGCAACCACTTAGTCACTACTTTTTGCAAGCTGATTCTCTGCTTTCCCCCTCCAAATCCAGCACTGCTATCACTGAACTGCTGAACTATAAAGGCCTTAGCAAGTGGTGCATATAGCAGATCGATGTATGAGCTCTGTTTTTTAATATACATACTCACATACAACCACACAAACAGAACAACTGAAATTCATGTCATCTTCTTAATATATTGTTTAAAAATACAAAGAACTCCAAGGCAGAGAGGAGAAGAGATGAGATGGGCAGTACAAATGCAGAAATGTAACTTCTGAAGGACTGTGTTTAGTTGTACCTAAGGTGCATTTACCTTAGTAGAAGATTATTGAAGAGCACCTTTCTCAAGAGGATGGGGACAAAGAATGGCATGGAATATACAACAGAAATGGCCTTGGCATACTCATCAAATTAAGCACAAGACTGTAAGAGCAAGTCTGAGAAGGAAACTTTGTAAAATTCCATGCGGCTGCTTTATAAATATTTATTACAGGATCTGCTATAAACAAGCTGTGACCCTGCAGGATGCCTACAACAAAGAGACCATTAACTCTTGCCTTAAAGTATAATCATACTCATTACATAAACCCAGAAGGAATGGTTTATTCATCAGAAGATTACCGTGTTATTATATAGGAAATGGACAATCTGTAGAGTCTTCAGGCAGGCTCAACTGCATAAGAGAAACAGCAAACAGAAACAGAAAACAGCATCTTTTTTTTTTTTTTATAACATAAAGGAATGTCAACATGACTTTGCAGGGTAAATATGGAGCTTGAGAATAAGAGCAAAGCAGGCAGTGAAAATAAAAGTCAATCTGATCTTTGAACAAGGACAGATTGAAATCTCAATACTTAGGTACCAATCTACAGCTAGAAAGGCCATCACTAAGGTAATGAACTAAGAATACTTCATATAAAACTGGAAATTACTTCCTACAAAAAAAAAAGTATCTCCTTGATACTAGGAGGTTTAAGCACAAAAAGGATGGAAATACATTTTCTTTTTCTAAGACCTAACAATGCTGATCATTACTGGTGTAGAATTACTCACCAATCCCCTTTGGACAGGGCTGACAATGTGCCCTATTACTATCATCTAGAATTTGAAAGATAAATCATCCGAGAATCCTGATACCCCAGATGTTTGAACCAGACCTTTTCTCAGGTATTCAGAAATACCCAGAAAAAAAGTGTCTTTTAGTTTGTTAAAAAACCTTCTCTCAAAGACTCTTCTGTAGAATAATCCTTAGTTTCTCATTCACACTTGATCAAAAAGGGAACTAGCTACCCAAATCATTCCAAAAGAGCCAAATCGACTTTCCTTCTACTGTTATTTCTTTGTCTGAAGGAGCAGCTAGATTTCTGCTGAATGGTGACAGGGTCATATATATATACACACACACATTTTTTTTTTTAAGGAAAACTAATTCCAGAAAACAGACCTTTTTTTTTACAAAGGTACCAATTAATCTCCTTGTGCAAACTGAGTAAGTCTTGCAAAATCAGCTCACAGACCTCCCATGTTTCTCAGTAATGGCCTGGATATTTGCTATCAAAGTCTGCTTTGCTATTGCTGTGTACAAAACAGCTACATCACAGAAGAGAATATGACAATAGCAGAGACACATACAAATCACAACTGAAACTGCCAGATGAGAACAGACACGCTGACAGCATTATCAAGACCAAGTCTTAAGAAAGATATAGACTGGTAGAAGAGAAGATCAGCACTTTCCTTGTCATTTCCCCATAGGCTATTTTCACAGAATAGACTGTTTACTCTTCCAGACAATAAAGTAACAAGGAAGAATCTCTCATCAGTGTCAACCATAAACAAACTGGGCTTTCCGTGCTGATAGGGATGCTGGTGAATATGATCCCATATTTTGATGGGGTTGGTTGTGCCAGATGGTGCCACCCTGAAGCTCAACCCCACCGAGTCCTCACATCAGGACGTTGACCTCAAGCCCAACGTTCAGAACAGGAGAAGCTGAGCAAGCAAGGTGCATCCTCAGAATCCATTACAGAGCAGCAGGACAGAGAAGATAATTTAAAAGGCCAAAAGAAGGGCAGGCTGGTAGAGAGAAGGTCCAAGAAAACTAACTGCACCTGCAATCAGCTCTGCAATCAGTCCAGCCCTGTCAGCTCTGAACACCAGAAGCTCCCCCTGGCAACTATTAATTTTTATTCCTAAGAAAACTACCAGAAAAGCTCACATTTTGAAGCATTCGGCAATCAGGCTTTAAGGCAAATAACAGCTCTTGCAAATGTAAGCAGCCACTAAGCAGTATGATGACAGGTTACAGAATTTGCAGACACAGGAGATTTTATCTAAGCAGAGGCACAGACAACAATGATCATGTTGGATGTTCTCCCTCGCACAAACAGAACAATTGGCATCTTCTCAGCAACAGAGAACTGAGAAGGGAATGTGCATGTGGCCTTATTATTTAGTCCCATAGTCTTGACGGCAGGCCCCACAAGCAGGAATTCATAAAGACCCTCAGAAAATTAAATCCTCTCAGCACTCCTCTAAATGTTTTTTTCCTCCCATTTGTTATATCACACTGTGATTATACTATAGACTTACAGAACATTTTCTTAAAAGTATCAAAAGAAATCTGAGCTAAGAAGATCTCAGTCAGCCAATTTTAATTTTGCCACTTCAGCTTGTTCAAGTCTGTATCAGCCTTTCTCAGGAGTGGGGCGAGGATGTGAGAAGGAAAAAGCAACCAGAAATTTAATTTCTCTTTAGTAGCTCATTTTCAAACATAATGCATGAGACTTTGGGCAGGATTCAGTGAGCAAGAGGAGTAAAGTGATATCAACCCATTAAGATAATATAATGAAATCACCACGGTAAGCACAACCAGGATACTTAAATTTTATACATTACACATCAATAAATCAGAAAATTAAATGTTCTACATTACAGCTTTAAAGCTGGGAACTAGGAGCTTACCTTACAACGACCGGCACAGATTCCAGTCGAGAGGTAATATAGGCTTTTGTTATCTCAGGTGCATAGGTATCTAGGAGGTGGGGCTCGGCTGTTTTCACAAAGGGCACAGATGCCACCATTCTTTGCCACAGAGTTAACAAATAGTGAACACTATTTGGAGCAAACTCCCAGTGCTATAAGAAAACAAAAGCTATTTCCATTAGAGAATCCCAGCGTGGAATTTTAGCTGTGAAACATGATGCTTTTATCTTAAGTAGTCTCATTTATTCAGACTAACAACAGAAGGGCCCACTAAAGATTAAGACATACTATGGAACACATTACAGACTCGACCCATGGTCACTGTAATACATAACTTTTAGGGACTCTCACTTCCCCCAAGTGGAGACCACAATCTGAAACTCAAGAGTTAGGCCTAGACTCCTACATTGTGCAAAAACAATCCTTTTTAAATCTGCCAGCAATGCAATTCTGTTAGAAAAATGGGAGCCACTTGTAAATGGTAAGTCTACATTACATCACTGACAAAATATTTTTATGTAAATGCAAGCCTCACCACCTCCTCAAAAACAAAGATCCCAACATCAAAGAGAAACAATCCCATTCCTCAGGTCACTTGTCTTTCAAAAGCTGAAGAATATACAAAACATCTGTACATATTCTTACCTGCAGGCTAGTAATAGTAAAGTTTGCTATAAGTTGGATAACTTCTGGGTAATCTTTCACCATTACCAGCTCTCCTAGCTGGTAGTTTGTCTTCAGTCGAGCCAGAAAACGACAGAATTCGTGGTAATTTCCTGGATCCGACAAACCCTGTATTTGAAGGAGCAAATTTTTAAAAGTTAACAACTTAAACTAAAAGGAATTTTACAAGTACTACTGGTCAGGTGACAATTTTATCTGCATGGGTTTTTTGCTTTGTTTTGAAAATGAAATCCAAATGACCAGATGGCTAGCCCAAACTGGTTTTGATAGAATAAGTCAGAAAAAATGAAGAAGTCAAGAAGAATGAAGATTGTAGCAGCAAATTACAAATCCACAGCTGCTTTAGCATTTGAAAGAAATTTAAAAATAAAAAGATACCTGTGGATTTTCAAGTATTTGTTTCACTCCTTTGATTAAACTACCAAGATACTTGGCACGTTCTGGATTGCTGAATAAAGATCTCCTTGTAGAAGCAAACTGAACTAAACAAGAAAGTGCCTGAAGAATAAGATAAAAAGAAAATAATCTCAGAAACATTAGCCATAGAAATGAATTATAATTCTTCACACCCTTCTACTCTTGCTAATGTAAACTGTCAGAATAACCATCTCATCTGTTAGAGGAATCCAGTCCACTGAAATCTGTAGGACATTCAGTGGCTGAAGACTATACACTGAATATAAATGCGGTTCAGTTTTAAAATTCCCTTTTTCAATGGTTTATGACTTTGCCAAACAAATTAGATATATGATTACTATGCAGCTAAGTGATGCTGAATTTTGGGGGGATTCTGGATACCTTCAGGTTCAGAAATCAAAATTGAGACTGAAGTTCAAAAGAAAAGACATAATGACTGGCACTGAACCCAGGAATTAATAATTGTGGGACTCATAATATGTTAATGCTCAGAACAAAATAGGGTCATTTGGAAAAGGTACAGATGGAAAAGTAGTATTTTGTGAAATTATTTAAGTGTACATCACTATGCTTCACTTACTAACGGCGACAGCAATGGTGGAAGGGAATGATACAAATCAAAAAACAGGTCCAAGGTCTCTGGCTCCAGGAAGACTAGGGAAAAAAATAAGTTTTTATCACTCTGCAACAGCCATAGTTAAGTATCTTCATGAACAGAACTTGCTCCATTTTAACAGAAAATTTAAGAATGATTTCACTGTAGTTACAACAGGGTGCACTGGTAATTCATAATTAAGCACTTCAGAAATGAGGCAGTATTTCCAAAGCGGTCCATTTGTAAGCATTATTTTATGTGAAGACTTATGTCAAGTGGTATGCAGTAAAAGTAAGTTTCCTTGGGTACTCTTAGCATTGAATGAAAAAAAGTAAACTCATGCAAGAGAATTTAAAGCATCTAAACCGAATTTGGGGGGAAAACTCTCCCCTCCACTTTCCTAGGGTGCCTTGGAAGACTGTTGTCACTTGGACAAAACCAACCATTCTCCCATTTGCCATACATATTGCACCTCTCCATCCCTCACACTGTGATTAGAGGCATATATGATATGAGGGGAGAAGGAACAGAATTATGCATGGAAGCTGATGAAGAATAGCAGTCCATAGGCAAGCCCAAAGTAAATCTTCTGTTCCTGAGTAAGGAAAACAGCCTAGCTGCTTTAGTTGGAAGTAACAGACTTCTATGCAGGCTAAATTATTTTGCAGAATATACACTTCTTTAGAGAGAAAACATGCCTCACATGCTATACTTCAAGATGCTCATATCAGCAATAAGCATTCACCATCTGATTTGAATAATATGAATTACTGTGAATTCTTATATTTATCAATTATATTAATTATTGCTGTCTACCAGAACAATAAGAAAAGCATTACTTAAATAGCCAGAGGAGGCTTTCTACTCCTCAAAACTCCTTTCCACTCACCAAAAATCACTATTCCACATTAAAAAAAAAAAACATATATATATAGGCAACCATTATGACAAAGTAGGCTACACAATCCACGCGGTGGAGAACACTTCAGACTACTAACAGTTATGATCCTTTCTTACTTGTTCTCCAGCTTGTTGGAATTTGCACAGTGCATAGATCATCTGCAGATTCATCAGCTGAATTTCCAATGAAATCAAAATTAAGACAGTTTAGTACAAGCTTCAAAAGATGCATTGCTAGGGTTTGTTGCCGTTGGTCCTGAAGGTTTAAAGATTTTGCCAAGAGCTAAGAAGGAAAAAATATTTTGTTAAGTTACCTGTAGAGAACCTGTAGAAAAAAACGTAGAGTTTACAGGAACAGAACACATATAAGAGAAATACAAACCCTTCAACTATAACAGGCAAAGTCTCCCTTAAAAGCAAGGAAAAAAATATATATTATTACCACTTATGAGACATCTTCTACAGCAAGCTCAAACTCCTAGTCTCAAAAATAATTTTGAAAAAAGCTGGTGAAATAAGTCTTTTGCATAAAATACCGGTAAAATTGAGCATGTCATTAATACTGCCTGTTAAAATTGTGTTAAAGTTGGAAGAAATTGCAAAAATTGAACTCATATTTTTCTTTCACTTACTCCAGACCACAGTGGAGTACCCAGTATACCCACACTGTGTGAATTATCTCAGCAATAGTTTGACTGTTTAGTTTGATAGCTAGGAGTGTCCTGGCTTCTAAATGGTATGAGTTCACTTTATACACCCAAAGAATGCTCCTTTCTTACATCTAGAAAAAAAAATGGCATACGAAACAATGAAATAAAGGGTCTGTAACCTAAACATATAAATACAGCTGTTAGTGCCTCTATTGCATTATAAGCTCTGTAGAGTCAGAATAAAAAGTCACTTTGTGAGCAAAGCAAGCAGTTGGGTATTGGAAGCCAAGACTCAACATACTGTGAGCAGGAACATATAGGGCCCCTTCTGTAATTATAACAATTAAAATGCTTCATCAGGAAGAGAGCTGTTACCTCAAGTTAAATATCTGCTAAAGATTATACACACAATATAAATGCACTGAGAGTAAACCTTAATTTCATTACCCACTGATGCTGTTCTTGAACATTAGAAAGAATATTGATATCCTTCTGAGTAGAAAAAAAAAATCTTTACCTAGTGCATCTGCTCCTTATTTAGATTCAAAGTTACATCTCAAGTTTAACAACAAGAAGGTTTTTTAGTTAGTTAAATGGGAATGAAAGTCAACTGTGTGTCACTACAGGACTCGTTAATTTGATTGTTAACTGCTGTACCATGTTAGAACAGACATTAAACTACAAAAGCAGCTTTGAAATCCCCATCTGATTTTTATTTCTTAGATGGATATAGCCTGTTTGCCTACCAATCTTTGCATAACTTTTAGACTCTTACATGTAGTAAATAGCAATTATTTTAGTGATTCAATATTTCTTATGCCAGTGAATATGTTTGGTATAATACAGAGGATGATAAATCATAGAACATCTTTCTATATTCAAGCTTGCATTATAAAGATGCTTATTTTTTAATTATTTCTGTTTGGAAATATGTATAATGTCACTCAGACTAATCCATCAACGTAGGAGACACTTAAAAAAAAAATCTTTAGAGCAGCTGAGCTTGAGGAAAGCTAGAAAATCATTTCCATGACTCTGGCAGGGCTGTATACAAGTTCTCACAAATACATCCTATTGTTTTTGTTTGTAGTAGATTTTATTGTATCTAAGAAAATTGCATATTCTTTCCCAAAATGTCTCTTTTTTTTATTCTGAAATGAAATAGTAAATTTCCATTTATATGCAACTTGAACACAGATTTAGAACATCCCATGTAAATCAGCAGAACATTACTTCTTTAGAAGTGAGGGCACAGACATCACTGAATTGCTACATATCAAGAAATTACTGCATGTCACCTGAATACCTAGCAGACTATGTGTGCCCTTTGAATCTATTGCAAGTGGCATGTAAAACACACAAACTGGTTTAAAAAACATACTGATGAAAGATACTTCAGCTAATGCAATTTACCATATTTTTACAGCAGTACCTTAATCATGTGTCTGAGTCTTGATAGTTACATTTTTTGCTAAAAAGTAATTGTTAGCATTATCCTCTGACCCACTGTGAAGCATCTGTGTTCAAACTCTAAGTTTCAGTATCTAATTGGTTTGATTGTCAAGGAAAACAAGAATAAACTGGCACTCCCAAAGGACTCAAAGAGTCAAAATCAGGAAACAGTGGAAAAAAAAAAACCCAGCAAGCTCAAAATTTAAACAGTCCATCCTTGAAGGAAAGGTAAGAAGAGAGGGGGAGGAGACACTAAGGAAAACATTGAAAGTGAGAAGGATGGAGGAAGGAGAATGGAAAAGAATTTTCTTGAACATATTCTGGTCACTTGAGCTTAATCAGGTGTCACGTAATCCATTTAAGAACAGAAGTCACTGACTTGGAAAAATTCAAAACAAAAAAAACACCCTGTAGTGTTAACAGTGTAGGTTCGACAATAAATCATCTCACCTCTTTCAAAAGAGAGCATGCAAGCACCAGTATGTCCTTTAAAGAAGTGTCACGGAAAGAGGTAGCTATTTTTCGATGCTTTGCTGAAGGTCTTGAGTAATCAACCTAAGAAAAATAAGGACAAAATAAACAAGGCTCCTTCTTTGCTAATATGAGATGACAGATCTATCTGGTAGGTTCACTATTAAACTACATATGAAAATTACAGTGTAGCACTAAATATACATCTCAACACCTTCTTGAAGTGCCTCCTTTCTTCCCCATCAACGTTACCTTTCTTTCTGGATTGAAGGGTCTGTGAGACTTTCTCAGGTTAAGATGCAAGCAAAAGAAAATCATTAGTAGAAACAGAACCAAAAGAGCTGATCATATGTTTTTCTTTAGCAGTTCTAGCAATTGTGTTGAGAAATACTTTCCACTTTAGTAAATACAGTACACATCTTGCACAAGGACAGTCCCTGCACCAGGAATTTCTGCTCTCCCTATATCTCAGGCTGGGCAGGCTGGGGACCGATCACCTCTTTACACCCAAGTAATGCATTTTCTGCCATTTTTATGAAAAAGAGAAAGAGGGGAGGATTAAAATTAAAACGAAAAAAATAAATAAAATGCTTACTAGGTTCATTTCCTGAGTTAGTTCTGAGAGAATCATTACTCCTATTATATAGTGGTCCACAGTACCCTATGGAAGAAAACAGATATGATTGCTAAAACAGCTGGTATTTAATATTTTCAACATCTCTAGAATCAAGATCATTTTGTGGGTTGAGATTTATCAAGAACACTTAAAGAGTTGTGTGACAGCAAAAATCTGTTTGAATATAGATTTTAAACAACCACAATCTAGACATTTTCCAGTACGTGTGTCTCAAAGGGTTTGTTCAGCCTTCCAGCACTCATATGACAAAAGAAAATCAAATCTTTTGAAGTGAATCATGTATGGATGAAAAAGATCACATTATCTCTCCATTCATTCTTATCTCTTCACAGTAACGTACACTATTTTGGATTGAATTAAATGACAGACACAAGTTTAAGCTTAGAGATGGAATAAGAACTAAAGTAGTAGCAGTGTCAAATATTTGCTGAGGTCTAATCTCATCAACAGCAGTAAAGTTCCTTGAACTATTTCAAAATTCACATACAGGTCACTAGTATTATTAAAAACAATTCTTTAGGCATTTTTTGTGTTTTTCTGTTTTTTTTTTTTGTTGTTGTTGTTTAAATAAGGAGAGAATAAGGAGGGATTTTATTAGTAAAATAAGCTGTCCTCGCTGAGCTACTACAAAGCATTTATAAAAAAATTAAATGTGCTCTGTTAAAAATAATTAAAATCGAATGCAATTAGGCCTTGCAACTGAGCCAAGAGGAGCAGCTCTGCGCCTGGTTTCATAACCACACTGCGCAATCTCAGCGCCCTTGGTTTCCAAACACAACACAAATCTCCCCAGAATGTTGCCCTTGTCAAATTTTTCATGACATCTGTCACAAACTCAATATTTTGGCAACTCTGAAGATCACCCGAAGTTCAGTTAATGAAGAATTTGGCTACTTTTTCAAGGAGCCTTCTTGTTCACTGCTATCTATTTTGTATTGTCACCTACGCCAAGCAAACATCTTGAATTCTAAGTTGAACATTTAATTTTCTCTTACGCTTCACCCTCCTAAAATAGTCTGGATGTTCCTTAAATCCCCTAAAACTTTCTGCAAAGCAGGAAAATGTAACTGCCCTCCTTTCACATGCAAGCTGGATGGTGACTTATAAAGGAATTTGGAACAGAATTACAGTCCTAGCTGCTAATCCCTTTTTCTACACTAAATCACACTTACTCCAGGCTGGATGAAGCTCATTCTAGAATACTAAGGTATATATATTTGAAGCCACCATTTGCTAATTATTAACATATATTAGTATTGTTTAGGGATTTTTTTTAATTTTTTCATAAAATTTAATTCACTAGTAGATGTATGACTTAATTTTCTTTTCTACAGGAATTCTTAATTTAACCGAAGAAATCTCTGAAGAAGTTAAATTTTGTATTTAAATCTCTATTTAAATGAACTACACACTGAAGAGTCGCACTGCAATCATTTTAATAATAAATGCAAAATCCAATTACAGTACATTCATAAAAATAACTGCAAAATGGTGCAGTAGTATACTTGAGTTTGTTTTTAATAAACACGATATTGCAACCTATCTTTTATTGCATTCCCAATGTAACTCAAAAAGTACATTAACTTGAACAATATTAGAAATAAAATCAGACTGAAAAACAAATGAGACAGAAGTGAAACTCAAAAGGCAAGAAACCTGCAGAAAGAGTAACATTGTATTTTCTTGCCAAATTGCCAGGACCACCAGATTATTTTGGAAGTAAATCTCCAAGTAGTTTAAATAGCTTAATTTTTTGATTATTTCTCAAACTAAACATTAGAGTTCATGTTCACACAGACACTCAGGTTAAGAAGTAACTTTCTAATCAGATTTCTAAGCCAACCCTCATAAAACTCTTTAAAAACATTTTTATACAAAGTTTGTCATTACTTCAATTAACCTTTAGTAACTTCAGATAATTAGTCGTGACAGCCATCGTTCTTTTACAAAGTTATTTCACAGAAAGTGCTGCATATTCTACTTCTTTAGCTACTGTGTCTGACACTACTTGCTCTAGATTTGACTTGTAAAATTTGCGCAGTGAACAGTCCACGGTGACTGACTGCACTCTGATATTGTGAGGAATTTTTTGGAGAAAGTTTTTGAATACTATGTACAGCAAAGATCACGAGCTCACTAATCTGTTAGCTCATCTTTACACCAACAATCACTGCACTGGAGGGAAAATTATAAAAGGGCATTTTATATAAAAGGGCATCTGAAAGATCAGATTACTGATCTTTCACCGCAACTTTCCCCATATCCCTATCTAGGGTTGAAAATTCTTGTGAAAAGTTAGATTTAAATCCCTATAGTAAAATAGATAAGGTTGCAAAAAAAATCCCTATATTGTCTACTATAATCCTAGAAGGGCGAGAGAGGTAACGCCTTTCTTCCACTCTTCTTGTGTCCACGTTATTACACCCGCATGAAGAGAGGACATGCATATGCAAATATCTGTACATATGCACAGTTCATATTCACAAATATGAATTATCAATTTCCCAGGGAGAGAAAAAGAAATGTAGGAAACAAGGTCTACAAGCCACATAGCAAATGTACAGTAGCTTGCAGTTCTGTGTACTACAGTTCCATGGTTACACAAGCTTTGCCACAACTTCAGAGACAGTGGCATCTCCAGGGAGTTCTGCTAAAAACAGATGTGCAATTGCAGCCTGACTGCAGAAAAGCAGCAGTACAAAATCATAATAGTGAACAGTTCAACAAATAGCTAAAAAGGCCACTTTTTGATCACTCTCCATGACAAGGGCTTGAAAAAGTCGATGGGAAACTGAATAGTTTGGTACAATTTTAGTAGTCATTATTACAAGAATCACATACAGCTTAACACTTTAAACCATCCGAGAGCCTTACTCTTCAGGTCATACAGTACCAGTGTTTCTATTCATATGATTGGAACTAACACGGTACCAGAAAGTATCTCCACAGTTGAAAAAAATAAAATACTGAATAGAATGGCATGACAAGAGGCCTGCTTGGACACAGTCCTGTGCCATGTGCTGTAGGTGACCCTGCGTGTGCAGGGGGTTGGACTAGATGATCCCTAGAGGCCCCTTCCAACCTTAAGGATTCTATGACTCCAGTCCCTGACAACAGGGACTGGTGTTTCACAGTCATGCTGTGAAAAAACCCACTATTTTGGAAAAAGAAAACAAGCATCAAAAATGACAGGACTATCAATACTGTGTAATCCTGATACCCAACAACACTCACACATGTATCAAAACTCTTCCTATTTTTTCCACTCAAGTATAAAATAGCTAAGTAGCAAAACACACCGATGATTAAAAATTAAGGCAAGTGAACACACACACACACACATACACGAAAAGACAAAGTGAATGATTAATTCCTACCTGCAAAAACTTTTTTACATCAGCGATAATGTCTCTGAAAATGAGCTGGTCTTTTAGTACTTCAAACCATCCTAATTTTGTAATTTTAGCAATGACTTGAACAAGAGCTTGCATGACAAAGGGAGCCAGTTTGGGTTGAGAAGCTATGTAGTTCAAAATGTAATTCCCTGGAAAGAAGCATTTTCAATTTATCAACAAAAGTCTTCCACTAAAAAACATGCTTCAGCAACCCTAATAGAAGCCTAAGGTATGAAATTTTTAAAAGCTTACTTTCTCACGTTTAGTAAAATAAGTGTAAATTGCATGAAAATACTAAATACACCTGAATTTTTAGTAACATATTACCTACATAACCTTCATTCTAGGATACATATGACAGTAGTTTGGAAACTATCCGTAGTTACTCCATATTCTGTCACTGTCCCGTGTACCAGGCAGCAATTATTTCACTATCTAACAACAGTTCTCAGAGACAGTTTGAGATACACCAAAGTTTTCTCAGACAAGAGAATCTACACAGTATTCTCAGTTTCATCTAGGCCACTTCCCACAGCATGCTTGGGCAATACATATTTCCTTTTCAGCTATTGGGCAGTTTTCCTCTTCCAAGTCTTTCCTCTTCCAACAGATGCTAAATTAGGGTACAATTAAAATTGACTTAACACTGAAATTTATTATTAGAAGTGGATTTGTGGCCCTGCATTTTAGAGTACTATAATCCACAGAAGTAACAGGGCAGATTTTCTGAATATCCAAATCAAATCCTATATTTCTCATGCAAAGCCTTTCATTATTCAACACCTTATATAATAAGCTTGTTTACTCTTCTAAGATAGGGCACTGACATTAATGTGGGCCCATAAAGATATTTTGGCAGGATCTTAATCCAGCAAGCAAATCTGCCCTGGCATGCCCTTTTTAGAGTGGAAAAATATTGTTACAGAAACACAAGCGATCAGCAGGTGCACCAGCAGTAATCTCATTCTCGTTTTCTGGGATAAATACAGAATATGGCTTGTGAAATAAATAATTTAAAAAATATTAAATATGTAATTTTTTTCTCTCTTATCCATTTCAAAACATGAGAAAGACATAACACGGCACAGTTTCAGGTAGATTTGCCTTTTTTTTTTTTCTGTTTTTTTTTTTAGCTATGTAGTTATTCTAATTTGGTAAACATAAAATGTTACCATCACCTATGTTCACTCTTTCACAAAGACTGCCTAATGAATAGCAGGTAAGTGGTAAGTGGATGGAACTAGATAAAAAGTACAGGCTATCCACTCAACGGTTACTCTGGTAACACAGAAAAATGAATTTTTAGATACATCTTATATAATAAAATTGTAAATACGAACATTACTTACGGATGTCAATCCTCTGTTCGACAGGCAATGGAGATACCCTGCTTATAAGTTTCGAGAGGCATGTTGCTGCTAGAAGCTGAGCATAGGACGTCTACAAAAACATATAGATATTACTGAAAAACAGGCTAATTAAAAGTGAAGACAAATAAGATAGTTTGGGGGTTATCAAGATATTGGTTATATCTTTTAAGTTTCCCAAAAACAAAAGTACTATATATTTTAGTAGTATCTTTATTTCATTATCTATAACAATAGATTATAAAACATTAATAAAACAGTAACAGAAGTAGAGACCTAAAAATTATCCCTTTGAACCTAACCCATTCATCTCAGTCACTCTGCTACTCAGTGGAATTCATTAGATTTGAAATCTCTGCTTCAAGTCACTCGATAATTCAGAACTATGAGATGATTGCCATGGAATCAGCTGCAATTTAAAGGTGGTTTTAAGTACCTTTCCCTTTTTCCTTTACTTCTCTCTTAAAAAAGAATAGTGCAACGTTTTCAGAATTTGAAGACTTTTAAACCACAGAAGGTCATTTGTTTCATTAAATGTCTTGAAACTATAGATATGGATAATAGTTCAAAATGTCAGACAACAGTCTATAAAATGGTAATTGAAATAATTTTAAATGACAAAACTTTTGCATAAAGGTGTGTAATTTTTTTTAAACATTCAGAGTCTGGTCAGTAATGTAAATAAAATAAGTGAAATTTTAAATATTTATTTATCCTGCTTTAAATGCATTTACTTGAAAATGTGCACATTCTCTCTTCTAATACAAAGTACTACTTCCTTTTTGGAAAGAAGCATATTTTTCACACAGAACAAAATTTCAGTCAAGTTATTAATAAACTGCCATAGAAATGGACTTTGCACTCTAATAAACCAGCTATTTTGCAAACATTAAACATTTTGAACTCACTAGTATAGACAGAGAAGCTGCATTATTTCATAAAATTTATTTATTTGCTGAGCTGTCACAACTTCATTTCAAGTATACCAAAGGAAATTTCCTAGACATTTAATTTTTAATTTTAACATAACAATTCAATTCCCTAGAGGTAAGTCTGTGCTTATGTTTTCTGTGATGGCAGAGAGCGTTTCTTGTACTTGGTGCTGCACTGTGAAATCTAGCAACGATCACGCAGATACGCACGGCCACCAGGTAAGAACAGGAGCACGATGTCCTTTCTGACTTGAGCCCGTATACCCCAAAATCATCTTTATTTATGACAAAAAAATAATTTATTGCCAAAAATAAAAATCTCACAAGCATCTTTAATGCCAGGATCTCAAAGAAGAGGTGAACAACATTGTAAGCTCCCACAGCAATGGAGGACAGAAAATTTAAATGATTTTCAATTACTGACCCAAACTGGATGCCTCAGAAGCATAGTCTTCCTTGTGTATATGTGAATTACAGCATCAGGCATAATATTCCCTCTAATAACCCCAAATATTTAATTACTTTCCTATAATGGATTTCGTAGAGAAAACAGCTTTTGTAAAGACTGAATTATGCCATAGAAATGGTACCTGAATTAACTACTTAAGCGTGCATTTGATTAACAGCTTTGCTAGGTTCTTGCAAACAGCCAGAGTATCTTTAGTGCTTTCTTTTATGATTTCAAAACATAGCAAGAATTACACTGGACTCAGGTTAGACTGTCAAATGAGAATCAACTGCCCTATCTCCTCAAGAGTTAACCATAAAACTAAACACTAGGATATAAACTGAATAATTAAAAGTTAGTTTAACAGCCAACAGATAGGCAACTTAAAAGCTTTAGTTTACTAGATTTTTTTTTACAAAAGAAACTATGCATAACGGAGGGAAAAGCATTTTGACCTTTTTGCACCGACATAATAATGGCTCGTGATTGTGCAGGGGGAAGCTTGCACAACTACATTTACAGCTAGCACCTCTTTCAGACACTTACCGTTCCTTGTTCCAATAAAAGCTGGCATTGGCTAAGACATTCCGGGCTATCAATGAGCTCCAGGAGAAGCTTCTCGGCTTGTAAGCGCTGCGTTAGATCAGTGCCTTCATACAGGTGGTTACACAGTACTTCTAGTTCTGCCAGGCTCTGGTGGGAAAGAACACAATTGAAATTTCTACAGAGACCTTTCAACCACAGAAGGTTCCTTTAACTATTTCCAAGTCTAGCTGCCATACCAGGAAGGTGCAGTGTTACCTATACTAAGCTTTACGGTTGAGTCACAGCAGCACTTTTCCCTCCCACACCGTATTTCACATTGCAGTAATTCAGTGAGGACTTTATAAATACCTCATAAACTCATGTAAAATGTAGGCACAAGAGAGGGATACTGTTTTTCTGAACATGAAAGCAGAAGCAGTTTGCATAAAACCATTACTGCAGTACACAGTTAAGTGTACAATATTTTAAGTGCCAAAAATAGGAGGCTTTCTGTGGTGAGAAGCCATAAATTCCTCTAAAAATTAAGCTGCTGTAGCTAACTTTCTTAGCTACCAAATCACTTTTCAGTGTAGTTCAGTTCATTTGTTATTCTGAGTCTTTCGATCAGTAGTTAACATCTTTTCTGTAGGAGGAAAAAAGAAGGAAAAAAATGTTTTCGTCTGCTGATATCAGTGAAAGATAGGAACCCAAAATTCAGAAGCTATAATAGCAATGAAGAGTCAAAATTCCTCTACACATACCAAAAGTTGGAAGGTTCTCTTTGGTAAAGAAGAAGAGGGGAAAAAAAAACTCCCTCTCCTCCATCAAGAACATGATCTACATCTACCAGTGAGAGCCTCACAGGAGAAAGGAGCCTCTGAGCAGTCAGAAAGAGCTACACAAACAGAAATCTTAAGAGAGCTTCCAAAGCCCGCACAACTCATCAAGCACTGGCCATTTTATTAGAAGGTAGCCAGTAAACATTTCACTTAATTAGATGGTATCCAGTAAATAATTCATGAGTCAAGCATGGTCTAGAAGGAAGCAGGGAGGAGGACATCAAGCAAGGATGGAATGACACCGATAACATTTTGAAAAGCATGAATCAAATTATCCCTATTATATTGTTGCATTATTATCATACCCCCCTAAACCTCATCTGAAGGTTGACGGGCAGGTTTAGACAGACAAAGATAACTTAGCAAAAAGTTTGGAAAAGCCCAGAAGACTACAGCCATTTAAGCCAAACTATTAAGGTCTAAACCATCATTTTACTAATTTGCATTAAAATAATCAAGGATTTATAAGTTAGTGAAGCAATAACTTATACACAAACAACAGAAAGTGAATGTTGAGAACAAACAGGAAATAATTACATGAACTTTAACACACCACCCTAATACGTGTAAGCTCACCCTGAAATCAAGAAATTTAGGCTGAGGCTCTTCAGTGACTTGTTGCTAAGATGTCAGGCTGCGAAGAGGCACACTTCAAATCCAAAGACCAATGAGGAAAAACACCATCGAAATTTCAAAGTAAGCCTGAACAAAACCTAAGACTGTGATCTTCAAAGAAAAACTGGGTCATCAGAGAGTGACAGGGAAAATCTTTGGGCCTCTGAAATGCTCTATCTGGACATGTTTTGTTTCCCTACTGGCAGGACAAAAGGATGGAGAAAAAAACATGCAAAAGTGATCTTCCAGATGTCTCATTACTCAAATCTTTCTCAAGATCTGACAAATGACTCCCACAAAAGCAGCAATACTGTGAGTGAAAAGGAGCGCGCAATTAGGTGCTGTCCACTTCAAGAGGGTCAGAAGCAGAAACAGACCTGCACAAGAAGCAGCATTTTCCCTCACCAAAAAAGTGCCCCATTTTCCAAGAAACAGACCTCATTCTAATGACAGCGGTGAAGGACGTGATTTTATTTTTCTGCTAGCCACGAAGCCAATGTATTGCAGATAAGCTAAACAGAATTCTCCAGATGGCTCAGCTGCCACCTTCCCAGCGCTGAGGACACGCTGGCAGCTCCGCTGAAAACCTGAGACGCAGCCAAGGGCCTCGAGTGCCGGGTCCGGCTCCACAGCAACCCACCAGGCAGGCGGCCAAGGAGCCACGGAAACTGGCAGGAAACCAGGCAGGTTTCTGGGTAAAGTTCTGCTGACACTGACAAATTCCCACGGGCGCTTCGGTTTTAACGGGCATTTCTCAGGTTGAAAATGCTCTGCTAGGAAAGTTGCACCCTGTAAATGCAACAGGACGGGTACAGCTGGTGAAACGCCACTGCCAGGACTGCCACGCAGGTAGGATGTGGAAGCAAGATACGAATCAATTCTCCTTTTATACAGCAAGTCAGGTGCCCTGGTGTTTAAATAACGCCCAAGGGAGTGTCCTTAACACTTCCCAAGGCGACTGCTACGATCCCTGGAAACACAAGGGGTTCGGGATAACGCCCAACTCCTCAGGGAGAGCCCCGCGTGCCCGCTGCCCTCGGTTTACTCGTCGTTTCTCAGCAGCTTCGGAGCGAAAGGTTCACGCAGGGAATCGCATCCCAGGGAGGGCGCCCGGCAGCCGCGGGCCTGCCCCGCAGGTGCTGCTGGCAGCGGCACGGAGGGGCCCTCGGCGGAGGGGCGCAGCCGGGCGAGGACAGGGCTGCGGCTCCCCCGCGCGCTTCCCGCCTTCCTCCCGAGCCCGCGGGCCGCCCGGCATCGCCCTCACCTGCGCCGCGCTGCCCCCGCCCGCCCGCGGTCCCGCACTGACCTGCACGCGCAGCGCCATCTTCCCGAGCGGCGCCGGGCGCGGGGAGGGGCCGCGGGCCCGCCCGGCGCTGGGGGGGCCGCGCCGG
>JASSRY010000156.1:1457318-1471151 GCA_032466555.1 Tinamus major | reverse complement strand
TTGGGGGCGGCCGTTGGGGGCGCGCGCCGCGGGGCGGCCGTTGGGGGCGGCCGTTGGGGGCGCGCGCCGCGGGGCGGGGCGAGCACAAAGGCGGGGCGGGGCGGGGCGGGGCGTGGCCGCGCGCGGGGAGCGTTCCGGGCCGCGTTGCTGTCGCCGGGGAAGCGCGGGGGGAGCCCAGCGCCTTCGCTTGGGGTCGCGGAGCCGCGGGTCCCCACGCGGGGAAGGCGGCAGGAATAATTCTCCTCATAATTATCTCCCGCGATTTACACGTGACACGAGTGCCGCTCCACATAACGTGAAAACCCTCCATTTTCGAGGCAGCTTAGCCTATAGCCGCGGCCAGTCCCTCCTGCTGCTGTTTTGGCACTTCCCAAAAGAGGCGTCCCGGAGCCCGCGGTGCCAGGGCACTTCCAGAGCCGCAGTGGGGCAGGGAGCTCACTCTGGAAAGGCCCGAGGCGGCTGGGAAGGGGGAGCACCTGGAGAGCAGGAAGAGCCAAGAAAACTCAAATTCAGGCAGCAGAAGATGGTTCCAGCTACATCTCAGCTAAATCTGTAGATTTCCATCTACAGCTGCCTGGCTTCTTCTGCAGGGTGTATAAAATGAGGGAAGAAGTTAAGTTTGCAGGTTCTCCTTATCTCAGTTTCTGATTGGATGAGTCCCCACAGAGAAGAGGTGGAAGCTTCCAGCACCTCATCATCACCCAACATCTTGTAGAACTAACATAGCTCCTTTGCTGCTTAAACTCAAGCACAAGGCAGAATCTGATCCAAGGCAGCATATTCTTAAAGGAATAATTCAATTAAGAAAACACTCCATGTAATGAGAGGGTGAGGAAATCAATATTTAGATTACCAGAGATATGAATGGGAAGGGCCTTGAGCAACGTGTTAAAGTGTCTATGCAAAAAAAAGAGGTGTTTGGATGCAGACACCTTCTTAACTTAGGAGAAGAATGCATAGTTGATTGTAATCATTATAAACTAGGCAAATTCAGAATAGAAATATACAGTTCTGGCAGCTGGCCACTGGAAGGATTTAACTCAAAAGATGGTGGATTGCAAGTCACGACATAGACTGGTTGTTTCCTAAAAGGGGGTGCTGTTGGTGTGCAGGGGTACCAAGCAGCAGTTATGACAACCTAATTGGGGCAGGAATATACAATATACAATGTACAAAACATCACAGCTGAACCATAAGCTTCTGTACAAAAATCCTTAGGTATTGGAGAAAGCAGTGAAACCCAAAGGGAAAATGATTCTGAGTGGTTTCTTGTTCTCTTTCCCTTGTAACTGAGGCTGTTGGCCAGCACTTCTGGAAATCAAATGGATCATTCTTGCACAGCTGGGTCCCAATTCCTCAGTCCCCAATCACTGTGCCTCAAAGCTGGCGTGTGCCTTAGCACCGTTTTACATCCCTTACCCAGTGCAGAAACAAAACAGATTGTAAAAGGGGCCAGAGGAGGCAAATCAAAACCGCAATTCCCCACACCAGGGAAATGTGGAAAGAAACAGTGACTCAGGGTGATAAAAAGTTAACTATAAATTATAAAGCAGAGTCTATGGGAGAACTGCTGATGCAGTATAGTCATGAAGTAGCCAAAGAGCCAGAAACAGCTTGCTGATGCAGGCTGAGGTCTTGCATGTCCTTCGAAGCCCTTGACCCTGCGAGCAGGGTTTCAGCGTCGGCAGCAATGCCTATGAGTTTCGCTCTAGGTGATGGACCATTGCCTGGGCTGTGCAGCTAAGCTATGCGAAGACATGCAGAAACAAGGTTAAAAAGTTACACAGTTAAGAGCTTAGCATAACCCAGCGACAGCATGGGCAGCAAAGTGCGATAGAGGGTTGTAGCCTCTGCAACACTGAGCCAGCTGCAAGTCTGTGTTTCCTTTTCTCCAAAAACACCCATTCCCTTCTGGCCTTGGTCTTTCCATGTCAATGGATGAGCTCCTGCAGAAGTTAGCATTTCAATGCTTCAGCAGAAGGCACATTCTTGCTTCACCAGATATTCAGCTGCACAGGAACTGCTTGTCATTTTTTCTAATCATCAGTGTAATCTCTCAGACATAGGCATTTCTGTATCCAATTTCTGTCAACTATAGCCTCATTATTCCAAGGAAAGAAAAAAAAAAAAGAAAAGAAAAAAGCAGTCTGGCTAAAGAATTAATGGATTCCTAGACTAATACCTAGCAAACTCCTGAGATTTAACATAACAAGTAAGAATGTTAAACTATAAAACTAGCTCAGAGTCCTGGCCCAAAGGACAAAACCTGTGAAAAGGAGTGGAATTTATTGAGGAATATTTTATATAATGCCAAGCACCTTGGGTGCTATCCTTGCATGGGGACGTGGAGATAACATAGAGAAGATGCCTGTATGACGGGCATTGCTAGGGGAGGAAGCTGTGCCATAAAATTCAAGCTTGCATCCATGGAAGATGGCACCAGAATTCTTGCTGCGCTCCATGGAAGCGGAATTCAATGGCAGGGTTGTAAATCTGCCTCACAAGATCCAGTACAGAGAGCTCCCTGCACAACTAGATTGGTTCCAGCTCAAGTCTGTCTCTCCCTTTCTGCTAGGTGGAATAGCACCAACTTCCTGAATTTGCTGCTGCTTCGGATTATGTGAATAGATCTGTGGCTACAGGCATCGCATTCACAATTAGGTCCATTCATTTGCAATGCTCCATAGCGAGAACTGAACCTTCGCCCTCTTTTTAATGTAATTTCAAGTGACTCAAGCATATGAACAAATCAACTCCTTCTGCTCCCCCCCAAAGAAGAATTAACAAAAGTTTGTGGTATCAATTTTCTTTCCTTTTTTTGTTTTGTTTGCGTGACTTTGGGATTTTTCTGATTATGCAGCTTTCTTACTGAAAGGAAGAGGAATTATAATAATTGACAGCACAATGAATGATTAAATACATTAAGAAATTACACACAAACACAAATGCAATGCATTTAATCAAAATCCCTTTGTTCTAGAAAGGGTTTTTTAAATAGACATATTCCATCAAACAGCTTCAGTCCCATATTTGATATGGTTCTGCTACACATTTTCTCTTTAAACTATTATTTTCTTTCTGTTTCTCATTTTACATTAGCAAGAGTAAAAGGGTGTGAAGAATTATAATTCATTTCTATGGCTAATGTTTCTGAGATTAATTTCTCTGTCATGTTTTAATCTATGCCAGTAAATACTGTGCCACAGTTTAGTCACTGGTTTAGTAATCTGTATTCATTCATTTGTAATGGAGATCACAAATGATTTTCAATCTGTGACTGCAGGTTAAATAATTCCATTACAAAATATCCCTTTTTAAATTATTTTGACTGTGTTCTTTTTTGTTCAAATTAATATATATTTAATGAGCAGAATAATTCTTAGACATATCCTTAACAAAACCAGGAAGAACTTGTAACAACCAAAAAGGTAGTTAAATCTGAAACCATTTGATATTCCTAATTGAAACAATCTTTTCAATGACAGGATGGCATGGTTTCTACTCATGAGTTGACAACATTCTAGGAAGTCTACACCAAAACAAATTATTCTTTGCTTGCCTGCTACCTGGTCGAAGATCAATAAAACCTCAGGGTAAACATAGTCTATAGCCAATCTATTAAAGCAATTCAAATTGAATGGAAAAAAAAGGCAAAAAGCACAAAACAACACATGAAAGGGTTTGTGAAGCACTGTGTGCACATTCGAAAAACCTACAATGCACAGACATGCACACACTAAGATTGCCCTTAAATTTTCCTTAACATGATTAACTTAACTTCGAGTTACTTCAATGTGTGTAGGAGTCACTACATGATTTTGTGCATTGGATAAAGCAGACTGCAAAGAAGGAGGTTTTGAATTGGTCTGAATTCATCCTTAGTGGTAAATGAGACACTTGATCTTACTCAGCTGATGGGAACTCCTAGGTGAAAAGGCCTCCATCACTGGTTTCTAGTTTGGTGTCTGAAGCTTGGAGAAACTCCCAGCACCTCCTCATACAGGGCTTGACCTCATGCAGTTAATTAGCAGAAGGAAATGGAGAAGTTTTTCGGGATCATCATTTTACATTCCAAAGTCTTGAGTTTTTGAGTTGCATTGGGTTTGCAGCCTGGTTCACACCGAAGTGACTTATGCAATTTGAAAAATATGTATATGTGGTTTTAGGAAAGAAAATAATGCCTGCTTTTCTGGGTGGCATTTCCAGAAGCAGGGCTGGATGTGGGAATCCTAAATGCACCCAGGTTGGAAATAACAGAAGACAGGAGAAATAGTTTGGGACTGTCCAGAAGGGTCAAACACTGGATCTGTTATGAAGATCTCCATGTGTTTGAAGGGCATGTGCAGAGCTCTGGAGCAACCACCTTCCTTCAACTGCAGTAATTCCCACCAAGCATAATGCTGATCAAAGGATAAATAATGATCCCAAATCGTGAAACATTGCCTAGGCTACTGGGAAGGAGCAGCCACTGCTATGACTAGCTTGGGAAGTGGCACGGGAAGAGCGCAGAGGATGTCCTCATCAGCGAGGATGCCCCAGAAGGGCTTCCCGGGCATTTTTGAGTGTGTCTGGTAAAACACTAACCTGCTTGAGACTGCGATTGCTTCATGTACAACTAAACCAAGTAAAACACCAAATTTCAGATAATTTGGTCTTGTTCAGACTAAGCATGGAAAAGCTCAAGAAAAGAAAAATCTTCCTGGAACTTAAGAGAAAACATGAACTAAGGAGATTAAAGACTGCTTGCCACCCTCCTACTTACGCTTGTTGCCATGTGAACAATCAGCTCTTGATCTATCTTGGTGCATTGTAGAAATCAGGAAATTGATACAAGCTATTTTTTTTGCTAAACTATGGACTTTTTTGGTAAGCAAATGAGAATATTTTAAAGAAATTATGCAATAATTTACCACTTTTAAAATTAATATAAAAAGTTGATCCTTTCAGCATAATTAATAGAGAGATGCATATTTAGGAATTTTATTCAACAGTCTAAATATAGGAACCTATATCTGTTCTCATTTGTGGTAAGTAGCACAATATATTTCGGCCCAAGCTGAATTCCTTGAGAAAGGTGGAATGCGCAGGTGAATATTAGTGTTACCAGAGCAGCCTTTTACAGCACAGATTACACTAGTAAATATAACTGAATGTGAAAGGTATTGAACAATAGATGTATAAAAATTATTATAGCTGGTTTCAGTTTTCATAGTCTCCAGATTCATATTCTTCATCCTCATCCTCCTCCTCAGAGTGGTCATAATAAGCGTCGTAATCCGTGTTGTAGCTCGTGCTTGTACCGCCAGCTGTAAATGCAAACGTGGAAGATGAACCTGCACACCAAGACATAATGGATTTTAGATAAAATTAGCTGTAAAAGAAATGAAGAGAAAGGTGGGATCTGGGATTTGTACAGCAAAGTCAATGTTCCTCAGCACTTGTTAGTCAGAGGAGTGATATTTTTAAAAGAAAGCTTGCTAATTGCTTGACCTCATACCACTGTGATGCATGTCCCAAATTTCCAGATCACTCACATTTTAACACGTTGACAATACATTTAATTCCCAATCCTAGTGAGCTATGAATTTGGTCCCCTGAAACTTCTCTTCAGCTACGCATACAAGCGGGTCCGGCTGATAAACAGGGCAGCCCTGCGTCGGGGCAGGCGGAGACAACGCGTCTTTATCCTGCGCTTGCCAGCAAACCCGCTCTGCTCGGCAGTCAGGAGGATGTTACGCTGCAGGACTGGGTCCAACGCAGAACAACAGCAACGCTATTCTGTTCATCTTTCCAAACGCTATTGTTGAGAGCAACAACTGTTTCCTTTCTAGCTTTTGAAAAATAAAGAGATGAGCAGAAGCGTCGCGGTTCAAAGGCTGCCCCGGCTCCAGCAGCTGTCGCGCTGGGTGCAGCGCTGCTCCGAGCATCAAAACTCTTGTGTAGGACGTGAATGGGGAGCAGCTCTTTTCTCGGCTCCATGGCGAGAAGCCACAGCTTTCTGTTACACTGGAAGATGGTATATTTTGTACCAAAGTATCATAAAATTAACATCAGTATTTTTTTCCCCCCAGAATTCATACACATTTCTGACTCAAATTCCTAGAACTGAACCTCTTTGAAGGGGTAAAGTAACAAAAACCCACAAAGAAATTTCAAACATTGAAATCTTCTAGGTCATTTCTCATATTTCTAATTTAGATTCTAAAAAACCCATAACCTTTGCTGGCTGCCTCTCTTGTGCATTTCTACATTCTTCACATCCAAATAAAAAACAAAGGTACCGTCGATAACTTTCAATCTTGCAGAGGCGTATGTTGCACCGTACTTATTTTTGGTATGGCAGATGTAGACACCCTCATCTGACTTTTTGAGGCCTTGAATCTGCAGCCAGCCAGTCACGCCATACTTCTGAGGCCCACCTCTTGCCTTTGAGAAGACAAAGAAATAGTGGAGATAAAGTAGCTACGAGACATTATTTTTCAAAATGATGTCAATAAACATTGACATTTTCAATAAACATTGTTCCAGCCTCTGCTTTTGTTTACCCTGTACTGCCATCATGCTTTGATTCTCAAACTGTTTGATTCTGCTGCCATATATTTTAGATTCTGGTCATCTCTGTGCCCTTAAATTCCTGTTTCCCTGCACAGCTTCACCACTGTGGGGCTCTAAGCCCTGGTCCTGTTAATACTTCTACTTCCCCGCCTGTCTCCCTCTCCTCTGTCTCATCTGGGCTCTACTTCTCTCTGCTGCTCCGAAGGCATTTTCTTAATGTTGGGAATTTCTTTTGAGTGTGAACAGTACATGATTCCGGGTGCCTTGTTGAGGGCCAAGGGGCTTGACCAAGTTGATCCTTAGCACCCAGATTGCAATATATTGGCCTGACACAACACAAACTCCCAAACGTTGTGACCTCCAGTATCAACTGACTCGCACCAAAGCCTCCTCCAGGGAGGAACTTTTTTTTCAATCCAGCAACACACAATTAGCAATTGAACCATAAATAAGCAGAAGCTTCCATCTTTTCTTTGGATTGTGCCCTCCCTCTTACCACTTCTGCTTGGGCTACCAGAGCAATGCTCATGGCACTGCTTGAAATCACAATTCCTCACATAATCCTTAAGTAATACCTATGGGGAATCTTGCTGTTGCAGCAGCATTGAACCTTGTCACTTGCCTTCAGATAAACTGCTTTGTGTAGGAAGCGTAGGAGAAACTTGCTGGTTAATCCCTGAACATAACACCCACTGACAACCCATGTTCTACCTGTACTGAGATATGGGCGTCATCTCCTGGCAGAAACATTTTACTCCCTTTTTTTTTCCATTCAAGGTGCGGCAGAGGGTAGGCTGACACCTCACAGCCAAAGATGATATCATTGCCAGTGAAATTCTGGGTGTCCTGAGGTGGCACAGAAATCACAGGAGCTGCAAAGAACCGGCAGAGCGAACCTCGTTAGGAGTGAGCGAGCTAGAAACCCCAAACAACACAAGTACAAAAGCATGTAACATTAATTCCTATTACATTTGCGTGAATAGCCTAAAAACACAGACATTATTCCTATATATTCCAAAGGGCCTCTCTGTCTTTTCTCTGTGCAGTCATGAAACCTAAGATGAAATTAAAGGTTTAGTTTGTGTCCGTATGTGTCAGTATGGACTCAACTTACCAGACTAGCAACCAACACTTGGCCAGACCTTTGGAGGAAAGCACAAGAAATTTTGTAGTAGCCAGCTGTAGAACATGATTATAGATGACTGTTCTTAACTTCCATTACCTTTGGGTTAGCTTAAAATCTAAAATATTGAAACTGCTAGATCATAAATATTGCTTTTCTGTGTATATCATTGCTTTGAACTTGCTGAAAACCTATCATCTCCCTCAATGGTGCTCAGTGCCGCAAGTTCGCAGAGTAACAGCATCGTTTTTATTAGGTTTTACACTTACCTTTCAATTTCATCTGATGTTCCTGTGCCACGAAACATGACTAATAGAAGCCCTTGAAATCCACTTCTCTACGTTATGTGTTTTACAGTTATTAGATTTCTACTTGCATGTTTCCTGTCAAGCTCTCCCCTTCGTTCTTCTTCTCCACTTACCAATTTCCTCTCCGAATTATCCTCTCCCACTTTATCCCAAAGAAAAAACTGATGTAAATAGGTAGAGGGAGCCAATCTGGGGCTTTGAAGACATTAAAAAAATAAACATCTCCAGATATAGTCTTGGATGATTTAAATACACAGCCCTCTATAAATATGTATGAACATAATAAATATTAACAGTAGAAGACACATTCTTTAATAGCAGAGAAGAAAATAACATATCTACTGTTATCACAACTTTCCTTCACCTTGTTGCATTTTTCCTGATATATTTGTTCTCAGCAAGAAACGTGTTTCATTCTGAAGTATTTTTGCCTTCTCTTTTTATTCCCTTGGCAGTTTTTCAACGTGAACATATTTTCTAGGCCATTAAACTTATTACTTGTTAGACTTATTTACTGTTTTTTTCCTCTATAACCAAGATGTTTGGAAATGGAGACCTCCAGTAATTAGTAAAAATATTCTTACTTGCTGTATTTGGATCAATAAGTAGACAGAGCATTTACACAACAGCACCTGAAATGATAACATTCTGTTCCAGGGTTCCAAACAATGTTTCCAATATATGCCATCAGATATTAACAATTGATTTCTGTGCTGAAAATATCAAGTGCCTAATGCTCAAAATTAATGGCAAATTATCCAGAAAACTATAAATTATCCAGAAAGTATCTATTTTTCCATTAATCCTGTTACTCTTCAGAAATAAGACTGTCTAACTTAGTAGGATAGTTAGCCCCTAAAATTCTTGTTCTTTCATGAGAACTGGATAGCCACAGCCTGCAATGTGACATTCACAGACTCGCATGTTTCTTCAGAGCCAAAGAGCATCCAGATGATGCTGGAAACGTCCAGATGCAGCACGACTCCCACCCGCTGAACATGCAAACAGGCACCTTAGGGCTCTGCTGGACAGGAGCCGACCAGCTGGGGCATCGTGTGACATCAAACACAGGGCCCCGGGGAACAGCCACAGGTTTGATCCCATCAACCGGCCTTTTCTGAATCTGAACAGTCACCAGGTACTCACATTATTTAACCGAACTCCAAGTGCTTTCACAAATAAAATAAAAACCATGAGTATTACAGCAGGAAAGTGAAGTCAGGGTGTAGTATTCTAGTACCATCTCAATACCTCTATGCCTGATTTGATTACAATAGCAGAAATGTTGATAATTTGAGTTTTACCCCCGAATTTACAATTAAACTAAACTATTATGTGGGCACAGATAATTATAGCAAGACTCCCTGCCAGATTCTTCCATTGCTTTGCAAACTCATCAGCAAGGGAGGCTTGAATGGGGATGGATTAAGCGTGCAGAATCTGCATATAGTCGATGTACTTGGATAAATTATTGGAGAAACTGACCAAAACTGGTGTTTGAGGAAAAGAAGGGGTTTTTCACACTGTAACTTTTAGGGAGCTTGGCCTTTTTCCCCGCCTTGCTTTTCCTTTTTCTGGCCATAGACAAAAGATGAAAGGCTTCTTCTACTGAAAGGGGTTTATTGTTTTTCATTTGTTCAGCAGTTGCTGTCTACAATTAATCCATTTGGCATCAACAGGACCCAGCAGATGCTTTGAAGGGGAAATAACAAAACCAGGTCCTTGGAGCTGAGCGGAGGTTGTATTCACAGAGCGGTACCAAAGCAGCCGTGCCAGGTTTGTTCCTCGTGCCAGGCTGCTCCTCGGGGCCTGGCGCCCGTCGGTGCGAGTCGCTGCGCCCTCCCTCGTGCCCTCCCTCGTTCCTGAGGAGATGGGCTGGCTTTTCCAGGGAAAGGGGGGAATGCTAGGGAAGCCCTGGGGGTGATGCAGAGCAGTTGATCCCAGCACAGTGAGCAAGCAGCAGGAACAAGGGCCTCCGAGGGGCTCCAGGGCCTGGTGGGTGGCAACACCACCAGTTAAAAAGGCCAGGTGTGTTTAAGCAAAAGGCCAGCTGTGTCTGAAGCAAAGTTTTTTGTACACGGCCAGGTGTGTTTAAGCATTCAGAGCTCACCCATGGGAGCTTATTCTAGTCCCTGTACTTCACAGATTACCATATGTCATACATACAGGCAGACATACATAGACAATGTCTGACTTGCTCTCGCCCTATAAATATCAGATCACTCCTCATATATTTGTCCATTCCTTGGTCACTGCACCATTTAGCTGACCCATCTGCTCATCTGGTTCCAACTACACACAACATTTTTGTGAAAGCAGCTGCATGCGCGGCCCACTCAGAGCTGGGCTATAGAGCCGTGGCTTATCAGCGGCCATGTGATACCAAACCCTCTGGGCTAATAGAGAGGCTTAAAACATATAAAATTAAGCACCCCCTGCTGAGCTGCATGTTTAAGCACAAAGTAGGATTGCCACAGAATAATGAAATTATCACCAAAATGCAATAGTAGCTTGTTGAAGCTAGGCTGCAGCACTTAGTAACACAGCTAAAATCAGACGGAGCTCTTCCTTTCGTTTGGAAGCATCTCCGTACGCGGTACCTGATTCGCAGGGTCCCCGGTGCTTCACGCTGACGTTCCCTCTCGCGGCGTGAGCCTTGCTGAATTGGCAGATGTTCTCGTAGGTTTTCCCGTCGGGGCCGCAGACGCTCTCCTGAGCCTTGCACACGCACTGGGGCTCCGGCACCTCCCCGACACTCGCCTCGTCCAGCCGGCACTCCAGGTTGTCCCCGCACTGCCCGTAGAAGTGGTTGCCCTGGTCCAGGTCGCAGATCTGCCCTTCCGCGTTCCCGCATTCCGGACAGCAGCCGCAGCGATCCAGGATGGTGCCGGCGGGGCAGTGCGTGGGCTCCGAGCAGAGGGCCGGGTCGCAGTGGCCGCAGCTCCCTCCTTCCCTCAGCAGCCTCCACCAAGCTCGGTGGTGCAAGGCAGGGAAAGTCTGCGAAACCTGCACCAGGGCAGCCAGCACCACCAGAGCCTCCGGGGGCTTCATCTTGAGAATGCAGCAAACAAGCAGGAAAGGTCCTTGGAGGAAAGCCAGGAAGGAAAAAAAAATGCAAGCGAGCAACGTCACAATCCCTTTTTGTTTGAGATTTCCAGTTCTCCCACAAACACAGGCTTAAGGAAGAAATATTAGCATCAGAGTCCTAGTCTGGAACTGATAAGAGGCGGCGTGCGGAGCCACGGGCTGTGCTCTAAGGCAGGCTGGAGCCCAGGCTGCCCCTGCCCACCACGCAGCGGGAGCGCGGGGCAGCGCAGCGGCGCCTCGAGCCCCACGTGCAGGCGTCGCTCCTGCGACACCGCGGGGAACGCAGCCGCTGCAGCAGGGGAACCGGCTCCTTTCGGGGAAAGCAAAGAAGTGAAGTATTAATGTACTTCACTTCAAGTATTAGTGTACTCACTGGCTGAAAGAGAAGGTCACAAAAACACAAGTGTGAGTAGAAAATAGCACCCCAGGAACCAGGACGTGCCTGGAGGGCTGAGGCTGTGCTAGGGAGACCAGAGCAACACCAAATTTCACTCATTAATGCTCTCAACTAGGTGTTTCTGAAATAACATCTCGCTCTGAGACCAGAGCAAGGTCTAACACCCCATTTCATGCATTAATGCTCTCAACTAGGTGTTTCTGAATTAACATTAATACTGTCCCTCTTTACAAGGCAGGGAGTTGGACAGCAGGAGTTGGCTTTGAACTCCTGGATTTAAGCTGACGGGTGCTTAGACCCATGGAAGAAGCCCTTGCCCTCACGCCTGTCAGTGTCTTGCCCGCATTGCAACCCGCCGCTCCGCACAGGTGGCTCTCCAGGGCGCGCGGGTCGGAGCTGCCGCGGCATCCTCGGAGCGCGCCGGGAGCAGGCTGTGCTGCGGGCATTGCCTCGCTCACCTCTCCACAGCATCTTTCTGCTTCCTACAATGCATCTACACTGGCAGTTACCAAGGAAGATGAAGGAGGGTTGCGATACCCTGCATTTTTTCCATACACGAACTCCCAGCGTTTTAGGGAGAGGGGCTTGCAGAGTCATTTCTGGTTCTCTCTTACACTTTGCTTTGTAGAGCGGAGGTTTTGCCCTTGCTCCCTGCTATCCCCATCTGCTCCCCTCCGTCGCAGAGCCAAGGGGAAGACGTCTCCCCCGCTGCATGGGCACCGCTGACGCTGTGCGCAGTGCGCTGGGCGCGCGTCTTGCTCCTTGGAGGCAGAGGTGAAACCCCCGATTCGCACACCCTGTAGTCGCAGCTCAACAGCAAGGAATCAGACTTTAACAGAGTAAATCGATGCTTTTAGCACTGAGAATCAGGAAAAAAAGTAACCAATTAATTTAATGGGAAATTGATTTAATGTCGCACCTTCTTAATCTGCTTAGTGCATCTTATTTCACACTTCCTCATCAGATGCTAATTGGACATTTTAGTTTTGCATTATAGGGTCTAGTCATCACTGTCCATTTTTTTATTCGTGCCTACAGCCAAATAAGTCACTATGGGGGTGACTCAGGGATTTGCTGAGCCTTACATGACCCCCAAAGCTGCACAGCCCAGCACTGCCGAGGGGACCACTCAATTTCACACACCTCTTTCCTCATAACACAGGACTTGGAGACTGGAAAACAAATACACAAGGTCCTGTGTCACTGTCATAGAGTGGTGAGCACCAAAAAGGCCCTGGTGAAGCAACATCAACTAAGACTGCAGTGCTGCCACTGAGGAACCCTGCCATAACTGTCCTAGTAAACACGTTTTGCACTGATCTAATACTCTAATACTTGAGCAGGGATCTCGTGGTGGGTTTAGCCTGTAACCTGAAAAGCAGGCAAGCTTGTGGTCTCACTGGAGCAGGCGCCACGCAATACTCTACAGCTGAAGGCTGTTTTGCCCAGCAGTTCCTGAGCTCACCTGTGACAGGCTGGGAAGCAAAGGGGAGCAATGCAAACATGGGGCGGATGGGAAAGCTGGGGAGCAAGCGCAGGAAACCACACAGTCACACTCAGTTTGCCAAGTGTGACGTATGAAGGCACAGTCCCAGTAACAAAACACGTGATATTTCAGTATGCATCTAATTTCTGAAGCTTGCTTTGTGGGTATAGCTGAAAAAAAAAAAAGCATTAATTGTTCTCACAAGCCCCAGATTACCTAATCTGCTGCTCTGCATCTGAGCTAGTAGCCTGGCCCCAGAACCAAACCCAAGCAGGAGACTAGTTGGAGTAGCAAAACAAAGTACACCACCCCTTTTCAGACACGATCCCCCCAAAACAGCCAGGAAAACTGGAAACCAGGTCAAATGAGCCCCTCGGCTGAACCTGCCACCGCTGCTCCAGGGAGGTGATGCTCTGCGCAGGCCCCAAAGCTGCACAGCTGAGTTGGGTAACGAGCAGCGGGCGAAAAGAACAAAAATTTCCCTGCTCTTCCCGTTCCCTCAGACTGTTGCTTCCACCAGGACCGGAGCAAAAATCTTGCAGAGTAATTTCTTTAAGTGAATAGTTTAGGAAATTGTATTCCTATTCATTTCCTGCCTCCTCCTCGTGGCCCGGTGTTATGCTAAGCTGCTGAGTTGTGTTGCATTATTCAGCTTTGCATGGCAAGATGTGGTACATGGCTGATGCAACCTGAAATCCTGTTGCTACTAATTCCTGAGATACTCTTCACTCGGACAAAACACCGTGCAGGTGGCTCAGACTGGGGGCTCATTTCTAACTCCTCCCTCTGTTTTTATTTGCCTCAGTGGGAGCTTTCCTTACGGAAAGGTCTCTGGGTCTGGCTCCTGCCCTCTGTAAGCGCCATGCAGATGTTTCAG
>JASSRY010000156.1:1445899-1457218 GCA_032466555.1 Tinamus major | reverse complement strand
CTCAGTGGGAGCTTTCCTTACGGAAAGGTCTCTGGGTCTGGCTCCTGCCCTCTGTAAGCGCCATGCAGATGTTTCAGACTCATAGGCCAGCTCTTATACAGATTTGTCCATGCAAAGTCCCTGCAAAAAGTAAAAGCAAAGCACAAGTTTTGAGGTTACTATCCTACCTTCTCCATCCCTCACCAGTTCCCCTGCTTGAATAGGAAAAGCAGGGTTTGGAAATCATGCTGTTCTGTTAGGGTGTGTTTATACCTGAAATCCGGTAGCCATTTCCAGAGGGATTAACGGGAGAAAAGGCCCAAGCGCTGGGTGCCAGCAGAAGGGCTGACCTGCAGCCCCCCGACGGGTCCGCATCTCTGCAAGGGCCTTGTTGGGTGCTGATCCCCTCAACGACACGTGGCTTTCATGAACCTGGTCATTAGCACTGTAAGCACATGAAGTATAAGTTAATTCTGCTGTAACGTGATTATTAAATCTATTAGTCAAAGGCAGGAGATCCATAATTAACTTATTCTCCAGCATCAGGTAAATGGTTCTACTGTGTGCTTTAAGAAAGCAATTGTTCACGAGCAGGCGAAATGCAGTGGGGTTATTAGACCATAAGGCTGTGGAATTGTATAATTAAATTATAAATTTTACATATTTTAATCATATGACATATATATTTAAATTGTTGTCTTCATAAGCTTAAAATGGAAAATCATTATTTTGCTCTGCAGTCTCCCTCCTTGGGAGGGAGCGAGACATGAAGGGCCCCCACTTCTCACCTTGATTTTGAGTAACACAAAGAGTGTTTTGCACAGACCCCAGGGCTTTCCCATGTCACATTTACCTCAGCAGAGGCCATGCTGCAAACGGTGCCTCTTGCTAAAGATGGTGCCTTGCTTCACTGCAGAAAGGTCCAGCTTAACACAAGGCTGAAAAATAACGTTTTCCTGGTGTGCTCATGGTTATCTGTCCATCAGCTCCCACCACGGGGACAGCGAGAGGGGACGAGAGGATGTTTACGGTCAAGGATGACCCTGGTGGCTCCAGCAGTCGCCGGTGCCAGCAAAGTTCTCAGGAGGTCGAAGCCGAAGGGAGAGGCAGCTCTGAGCTCTGCAGGAGCGAATACAGAGTCGCTCCTGGCACTGCTGACAGCTGCGGATAGGACAGTTTGCCTTGTCCAGTTTATATAAGAGCAGTTGATATAAAATGACTTCATTGTTGGATATTTATGAGAAGTTTCATTTCAAATAATATAGTTTTAGCCTTGGGCGGTGCAGTGGTTCAGTCCTCTTATTACTGGGAACTAAATCTTTGGGATATTCTAGCTGTAACTGCAGGGCCTGTTTGAGCTACCTGGCAAAGTTAATATTTTTCAAAGCAATGGAAACTTTATAATGGGAAGTCTCATTAGCAAAAGTAGCTGCTTGTTTCCAGGGTGCCCGGATCTTGCACAAAATAGTTGTCTCCACAGGGAATCAGGGTTCCCCTCCCACCCCAGACCCTGCAGCCAGGCCAGAAAAGGCTCAAGGAGGAGGTTCCAACGGCCCCGTTGGTACCTCCAGTTTTAGCAACTGGTTCTTCCCAAACACTGCGTGGGGCCGGGGGCAGCGGCGCTGGGGGCTGTATCCCAACTGCCCAAGTTCGTGGTGCCTCCATGAGGATGCAGCTTCTCTTGGGAAACTTACTCTCCCTATGGAAAAGCCAAGTTGTCTCGTGCCAGCTTGGCTTTCACGGGGAGATGGGCTCAGCCCTCCTCTAGCCACGCTGGAGTCTCCTGGACGCTCCTCGAGAGGCCGGAGCCGATGCAGGAGCAGCTCTCACTTCTCCCGGAGGTCGCTCCCCTCCTACTTGCGGAGCCTGCACAGGCAGTTCCTAGAAAGCAAGAGGAAAACAGCCCTGGGACCAGGGACAAGGCACGAAACAGGGCCAAACTAAACAAAAAAGGTGGATGAGCTGGGAGGGAAATCTCCCCGCCAAAAAAAGACCTTGTTTCCAAAGCAAGGCTGCGCAGGGGGCATGTTCTTCAGGCTGGGCAAGCTGGGGGCTGAAGGGGCCTGCAGTGACGGCCGCGGCCGCCTGCGCGGGCTGACCCAGCTTCGGGGTTCCCATTTCGTGTCCCTGTGTCTGGGGAAGCGGCTCGCGGGCCTCCGGATCCAACAAAAACACAACGGAGTGCCAGATGATTGAAAATCAGCATGTTTTGTAACTCAGCGGAACTAAAAAAAACATGGGAATGAGCGTGTCCGTTTCCATCCAAATCCCTCCTCCGTTAGAGGCAGCCTGGAGTTGAACAAAACCAGAGGGACTCGGGGACTCCCAGGCTTGCCCGGGGCGCTGTCTCCAGCCCTACCTCTGCGCCTGCAGACACGCATCCGTGCTGAGGGCCTGGGATCTCCGCAAAGAAAAGGGCCGCTCGTACCATCACATTCGGCTGGACTTGCTTTGCCAGCGTCTCCTTCCCTTCTTGGGTTACGATTCGCAATCCTGCTGCTAAATCAGCTTATGAGCAGGGACGAGCACTCAAATGTTAGGCCTGGGTGGTGAATGCTCCCAAAATAGTTTTCTGATTCACAATTATAATCCAATCAAGAAAATAAGGCACGACATTGACTTTTGCAGTCTACCAAAGCAAGCCTGCATTTCCATGCACTGACATTCATTACAGACTTGGCACTCACCTCAGATTAATGATGAAACCAGAGTCTGACCCCAAGAGTAGTAACACGTCATAATTTAGACCAGCTTCTATGCTTCAATGGTTGTAAAAGTTATTTCAGTGAGAAAGTTCAGAGAAAATGTGGGCCAACTACCACCTCTAGAGTCTTTCTTTGTAGACGCAGGTTTCTAGCTGGCTGTACACTGTGCTAATAAACACTGAAATGGAATTAACCTTTTTAAAAAACACGGAGTGTTCCCTGCAGCAGTGTTGTTTGCACATACCTTTTGGCCACAATAACATACCCTCAAACAACAGGATTCCTGAGCCAAATCCTTAGTTCTCCTGCAAAGGAAACCTGTGGCTCCTCCAGGCTGAGATCCGTGTCTCCCGCACGCTTCCCGCTGTGCCGGTACCAGCTGGGATGAGTCCACATAGCGCACGATGCGGCTCAAGGCTCGTTGGTGCCGCATGACATGCGGGTGGCACAAGATCCCAGCGCAGCCTCGGAAGATATTTAACTTCAGCATAGCCCTGTTTTAGCTATAAACAGAGGAGAGGAAGGAAGGAAAAGAGAACAGGAACCTGCCAGGTCAACGTCGTGTTCACCAAGCAGGGTCAGCAAAGACCATTCCCGAGGAGCACGGATTTCTTTCAACAAGTCAGGAGCAACTTCAAAGCAGAAAAGTTATAGCAAAAGCTACGCATAATAAAAGCAACCTTGGCAGCCCCTACCCCTTCCTAGTCTACAAAGAATTGCCTTTTGGTAATGTGAATATTTGATGGCTGGGGTAGGAGTCAAGGGCATTTTACTTGGGTTTTAAAGAAGAAAACTGACACAGAAAAAGGCCTTTTTTTTTTTTTAATAGAAGATCTCTCTAGGGGGTTGTGCTCATATCACAAACATTCACTTTATTACATTTTATGGAACGGGGTGTAAATGCCAGTATATACAAGCCAACATTTCATTATTGGAATTTGTGTTCGTTTGCTCGCCAGTGTCAGCCTGCGCCCCTCTGCCTTCCGCTCGTTATAAACCCCATGATTTATGAATATGTGGCCCAGATCCTTCACAATACAGCATGGCAAAGTGGTTCGATAACAAGTTATTAAAAGTCAAAAGGAAAATCCATACAGTTTCCCATGCTCTTCCCAAGCTGAGAACCAGGTACTGCTCTCGCTCCGGGAGCCCGCTCCCTTCCCGCTCCGAGCCGGGACGATGCTGGGCTCACGGATGCGGTTCAGCTGAAGCCCAAGTGCCCCCTGTGCTTGGGCAGGGCTCCCAGGTGGGGCTGAGCTAGGCAAAACCCGACCGATTTAGCACAAGATGAACATTAAACCGTTTCTCATACACCAACAAAAAAGCCTTCCAACCAAAACTTAAATGCAGAGTATTAAAAACACTTAGATATCTTAAAAAATTAAATCAATATTCAGCACAGACACAAAAATGCTCTCGCAATGGGGTCTGCTTCAAGCCAACCCCTTCAAAGGTCTGACACCACATGGAGTTTACAAGGGCTACCTTGAAAATATGCCTGCTGTTCCCAGCAGAACGCGCCAGGCAAATCTGGCTTAGGATTGCATGGTTAATAATGGAGTGACCCTGGGGTATAATATTTTAATGCATAGCTCTGTATTTAGATACTGTGTAAAGATGACAAACTGCTTTTTCAAGCCAGGTTAATCCCTTGCATTGCAGGTTTTTGCCTTTCCCTTTTTCTTTGGAAGAATTCAAGACATCTAATTTGCAGAGGGGCTGGAATCTGAAATCACTCCTGTCCCACCCGGGCCATCCTTACCCCTCAAGTCTCCCACACTTCACTGCGATACATGTGCTGTGCCCAGAAATGTTTGGCATGCACTAAAAATGAAAGAGCACCCACCTGCAAGCTGAATGCAGCACGTGCACGTGCAGAACCGGACAACCAGCACGTGCGATGCCAGGAGTGCAGCTTTTTGAGCAGGACTCTGGGGCAGGCACTTAGCCCGTCAGCTACGCCGCGTGGCCAAGGCGAAAAGCCGCATGGATCATTGTACCTTGGTGTGCGCCCAGAGACACCGCGATGCTCCGCGGCCACGGAAAGGAGGGGAGGACAAAGTGGACGCTCTTGCAAGAAGCAGGAGCTGCCCAGAGCAGTGGGAGCGGGAGGAGATGCTCTCCAGCGTGGAGGATAATCTATTTGGCAGGAAAACACAGAAGGTGCTAGCCCTGGTGCTCTGCAGCCTGCCACATGCAGGCAGCCGTGCCCGGCTCCAGCATGGATGAGAGGCTGGGAGCTGGAATGCAGGGCAGGTATGAGCATGGGCAGCGACTCAGCTGAGCGGGCAACAGCCCAGGGTCAACGTCACTGCTGCCTAAACACCAGGGTTTTGTGTCTCACATAACCAGGCTCCTCAGCTCCACATCCCAGGAAACACAACAGAGCCCTTGGTTCACACTGGGTTCGCTGAGGTTACCTACCGAGATACCCACCTGTTCCACGGAAGCAGGAGAAGCAAGTGACCCACTGCTTCTAAAAATAGAGATAATAAGCCCAGTAAAGCACGTTGACCAACATGAAGAACAGAGGGAAAAGCAATTTAGAGTAGTGGTCAACGTTGCTGGGGTTCTGAATAGTGAAACAACTGATAATCCTGTGCATTTTGTTTCTCAGGACAAATTTGATTTTCTCATGAGTTTTCATGGTCAGGTCACTGCAGTTGATGTTATCACTAGAAATCTCAATGCTGGTAAAGCTGATTTTCCGTTTATAGCTGGCGATGGAGCTGTTGAGGATGTTGGTGATGTTGACTTCTTCCATTTCTTTAGCAAGTTCACTTGCAGGCCCCTAGGAAACAATAATAGTTTGGGGATTGGTTTCTCCCATAAAGGAAAACAGCTTGGTTCACAGAGAGACCGAAGACATAAGCACACAAGAACACAGCTTCAGCTCTGTCCATTGAAAACTTCAGTATTTCAACCTGATTTTTAACTGCTCCCTATTTCTAGCCTGAAGTCCCAGAAGGGGCCTATATTTCCAGAGTATGTATGAGTGGGATCTCAATTTCTTTGAGCAAGTCTTGCTCTTGGACAGCAGGTTGCTCAGTGACACCACCTCTTACAACACCTTCCCCTCTTTCACTGGCTGCACAAACCTGCTCCTAGAGCAGTGCAAGGCATTAGCCCAGGGGACCTTCTGCACATAACTTCATGGCTTGGGAATCCACCAGTGATTTGGACAACCTCCTTTCTCTCTGCAGGTTTTGGACCCTCTGTGACCACTGGGCTGTAGACATGCTTGAATATTTACTTGCTCCCACTAAAGGGGAGTTTTTTCAACAATTCACCCTCTATAATAACCCCCTGAGAATATTGTATGAACTGACCATGGGTAGTGTCTTCTGAGAAGGGAGAAATAAGGATTCAATTTTCCTCTGGCAGAGGAAATGACCTTTCAGCAACATGTTCTAATCACAGGCTTATTGCATAGAGGAGAGACATGTACTATATGGCTCTTCCTTTGGCTGCGTTTTGAGAGGAACAGCTGCCCACATGTAGTTTTGGGAAAGGAAGAAAATACCCTGCCTGATTGCCTAAAATCAGATACACAACAAAGGTTTCTTTTCCTGCAGCCCAGAGTTTGCAGCATCATTCCTGTGTTCCCTGCCTGTTCACCGATGGGATCCTGCTCCCACAGGACACGGAGCTTGTTGTGAATTTGGGCTTCACACTCTCACACATGACACAGGAGGTCAGCTCAGGGCTACAGACCCTATTCGAGGGGACAGCTGAAGTCCTTTCCTCAATGTGGTCTTGAAGGTGGCGTGACAAACATCTAAGGCAGAGAGCCAAAGGCCTAGCACTATTCATGACTACCAACGCTGGGTCTGTTATACACAAAACTTTACATTTACGGACAATCAGAAGTAGCTGTTACTCAACCCCTAAAAGGAAGCCCTTTGTTTCACCTAATGGAGGACTAATTGCTGTTGATCCAAGCTGACTGTTCTTATTAAGCAAGGCCAGGCCTTACCTCTGGAGGTGCTTTAGCTGCACATTTTTGTGATGAGCTGTAATGAGCCACTGCATATTCCACAAGGGCCCCGAAGACAAAGCTGAAGCAGATGCCGAGATAAACGTCAATAGCCTTAATGAAACAGTTGGTTTTGGAAAGTGAACTTCGTGAGCCGATCATCAGAGTTGTCATGGAAAGGACCGTTGTCACTCCTTAGAAAGCAGAAAAGGAGAGTATTTCACTTGTGGACACTTTGAAAAAGGCTTGGCTTATCATTCTGCACATGGTGCTACCTTCTATTGCTAGCCAAGAGGAGCACAATACCTTCTACTAGATCCAAATCATCCATCAACTGAGCTACCCCACTGGCATAAATGGGAGTCTTCTGAGAAGAGCAGCGCCAGAGACTGCAGCAATCAGGGCTTCCCCTCCTTTGGCAGCTTAGGTCCATCAAGCACAGGGCTCCTCTATTTTTATTGCCTTCAGCAAGGAGGCCCAACCGGCCCCAAGGTTGTTATAGGGATCAGGTGCTCTGACCTCTGCTGTGAATCTGCCAGGAGCCTTAACCATACACAGCTCTGCGGGTAGGAAGATGTGCCAACCACAGCATCTCCTTCACTCTTTGCATTTCTAATCCAGCTCTTTGCCTCAAGTAAAAGCAGAATGTGAGCAGACCATTTTACCTATATCTATAGAGCAGAGAGCTCATCATTTACTGAACCACTAGAGGCTCCCTGCCTTAAATCTTCTCCCTTTGTAGGCAATAACTCACCAATGCAGGTTCTCGCAGGGACCGAATCCAGCGTGATCCAGAAAGAAACCCAGGACAACATGACGAGCAGAGTGGAGGGGACATAGGTCTCCAAAATGAAGTAAAGGACGTTCCTTCTCAGCTCGAACTGCAGGATGAGTCGTGGGTAACTGCCTATTCACGAAGGGAAGAAACACAGTGAATATGGGATTCCGAAACTGAAATATCCTAACACCAAACCTTCCAGCTGACACAAACCAGTAAAACATCACTGAAACTGTGGGAGATGTATTATATATATGAGCCTGACCTCTTGCCTGAGTGCTCTTACTCATGTAGCACATCCTAGATGAGAGACTGAATAGGCATGGCACTGGTAGGCAAGGAGAATCAATTAGGCAAAGACATCGAGAACAATCTGTGGCTTTCAAGAGGTTCCTGAACTTACTGCACAGAGGAAGGACCTTATTCCAGAGCCTTAGCTCACAGCGCGGAAGGGCTGACGCCTTCATCTATTCTCAGATATTCAGCACAGCCCATTTTTCCTCAAGAAGCGCCATGAAGGAGCATTGCCAAGTTCAGTCTTATTTGATCGCCAAGAGATAAACGGAAGGTTTTCTTGTAATTTCAGCGGGTTCTGGGCTCATATCCCAAAGTATCCTGCTGTCTTACCACCACAGCGATTCCGACCTGATGGACTCATTAGTAATTTGTCATCTTTCATAACTGGGTCTCTGGGCTTAAAAACATTAAGTCAGATTCATCTATTTTTTTTAATTGGCTTGTCACAATAGTGACAGATGAATTCTGGAGCTAGACTGCAAGTATTTTCAGGAGACATTTGTGGTGTTTAAACAATAGTTCCCTTTGAAATGTAAAAACAAAACCCATGCTGTTCTTGCTCTGGGTATGCTACAATAAACAACAAAACATTGTTTATTTTTAAAACCTGGTCATTCTAAAGAAGTTTTGTCTCCTTATATAGTCTCTCTGTGATAGGACAGAAGAATTTTTACACTGCTAATGAAACAGACATTGGATTTGGATGCACAAAGGGATCTTATTCCATCAAAACATATTAGAGTTGTCCTTTAAAATCAAAACTACTATATTATTGTAAACGTGGCTGGGCTGGCGCTGGGCTGGCTCTGTGCAGACCAGGGAGAAGGGAGGGTGCTTTTCAGAGCAGAGAAGAAAAGGAGAATAAAAAAATAAAAATAAAATATTGAAAATATATCAAGTTGATGAAGGGGGGATGCTCCAGATGGCTTTTCCCGTGATTCTGTCACTGCTTCACCTGTTTCCTGCTGCGACTTGGAGACGAGGGTGTAGTAACGCTCCACTGTGTACTGGGAGAGACGCAGCTTCTCCATGCCCCGGACGGAGTCGTTCCCTCTCAGCCACGTGAACGTCACATCGTTTTCATCGTATCCCCCTGCACAGAACATAAAGAACCGTGTTGTCCTGGTGGCCCTGCAAACACCCAGCTGTTGCCCTGCCCTCCCTTCTGCTGGCCCAGCCTGTTGGAGGAAGTTGGTGATTTTTCTGTGTCTGTATTTTTAGCCTAGTGGTTCCACCACCATTTGAATAGGAACATGCACCACTGAACAGTGCACAACACACAGTGCTGCAGCACCGGTCATTTCATTTTGAAAATATTTTAATGCCTTCAAAGATAATATTCTTGTCATCCCCAGTTGGATTACATGTGCTAAGACATGGAAACTAGCAAAATGAGGAATCCTACAGCATGGTTTCTGCAGCCACAAGAGGGAGAGCAGGAAGAGCAGCAGTTAAAAAGAAGAATCCAGATCCCCGTTAGTCTCTTAATGCAGAGAAGCGGCGCCCTGTGCTGGACTGTCTATGCAAATGGTCTAAAAGAGCAGAAAAGAGGTTTTTGTGCTCGGCTGGGCGAGAGCCTGGAGAGGAGGCTGCTCTGCAGGTGTGACCCGGCTGTTCTGCGCACGCATGGATTGCCTGCTCCTAAAGGAGGCTTTTTCCATAGATATTCCTCCTGTTCCTGATGGCGTTAGTTACTGAGGACCAAAAACATGTATCCCGTGTTTAGACAACACTGAACTGCTGCCCCAAAACACTGGGGCAGAGGAGATGAAGAGTTCCAGCAGTATCAGTAAGTCCCATTTTAGTGGCTGAGAAACTGCCTCCAGGAACACAGAGCATGACCTCACCTTAGTCTGAGGGATACCCTAAAGCCTGAATTCAGTCACCAGCGAGCACTCGCATCCAAAGTATCACTTAATTTATGAAACCAGCCCATCAATCTCACTGAATCGATTCTTTTATTAAGTGCCTTTCTTTGAGAAAATGAGTAGGGACACTTTTACACTGATAACAACCTGTTCATCCTGGTAGAAGGCATAGGACACAGTTGCTCTACTTTGATCTAATTGTGATTTCTTATTAGACACAAATTACCTGAGTTTCTGTTTGATGAACTCCTAAAATTAGATGTCCACAGCCAGAATCCCTACACAGAATCCAAAGCAAGTGACTTTTGAAAGTTTCTAGACAGTTTTATAAATTGTGGTTACTGACACAAATCTTTATAATAAATCATAGATTGTTATTAATTCACCTGTCATATATTTAAATAGAACTATTTCTGGACATTTATCCTAATGGAACCTCCAGTGAATGCAACTTCACTGGAATTATGCAGCAACTGGAAACGATGTAGAATTCCATCACTTTTATAACGGGCCAACACAAGCTCCAAGTTCATCAATACTTCCGGGGCTATTTTTTGTAGTGAAGTTAAAGTGAAGCAATGCCATTTTAATGTGAAAATCTATATGCTTCTGTAGGTGCTTTACGTTGCAACCCCAGAAGTCACAACCTCGTTTGTTTTGGCCTCATTTTGGAGCTTCACGGATAAGCTCGCCAGAGCAGCAGCAGTGTGCACACCTGCTGAGCACAGCACATGTATGGCTTCCCTTTGGTTTCTTACATTTTCCTGGAGTCCTTGCATTTAGCTGTCTCTTCTTAGTGAGTTTTGCCATACTTGAACTTGTAGTTGAACTAACAGCAGGACTTGCTATCTTTTTCTTGAGATTTCCATACTTATTAACATACTCCAGTGGTAGGGAGTGACAGGAATCCTCTAAGCCATGGATTAGTACATAAGCATGTGAAGTATGAGGAGGGAAAGTTGTTTTCTGCTGGAAATTAGTATTTGCAGGAACAAAAGCCTGTTTTGGAGACTGCTCTGGTCAATTCAAATACTCCAGGCACACATTTGCATAAGAATAAACAAAGCTGAAGCAAGGTCGGGTTTCTCTAGAGCATTATACTTACAGCTTTCTAGCTGCAGTCTGCACGTTTGCGTGTCCATAGGATATTTTGACAGGTCCATGTTACAAGCAACAGTAGTAGTAATTCTGTATGAGGAGAAAGAATTCCACAGGTTGAAGTAAAACCGTGTCATGGAGCATCTCTACTTTTCATAGCAAACTAAACACCAAGGATTCTGCTCTGCCAGAGCATTTTGATGTAGGAAATAAATGGACTGATCCAGTGAGAGATTCTGCAGCTACACTGGTGAAAATGTTACCTGATGAGGAATTGCTGGGAATGTGCTGGGAGATTTAAGGTAGATTAATGTATTTTCAGCTGCTGGAATTTACACCTCTTAAGGAACCTCCCCTTGTCTGGGGGGCACAGTATCTGTCTACACACACCCTGTGACCTGTCCCAGGGTAAATGAAGTAGCTTGGAGCAACCTTACTTTGCACCTGAGGTCACTGGGACACAGAGTTACTCTGAGTGGAGAAGCGCTCGTGTCCCCAGACCTGCTAACGTGAGCATAGTGCCCATTCTGGCAGTATCAGTTACAATAACTTTTTGCTAAAGGGCAGAAATCATGTCCCTGTGGCTCTGGATAAGCAAATAGTTTCCCACTGTTACAG
>JASSRY010000156.1:1418889-1442068 GCA_032466555.1 Tinamus major | reverse complement strand
AGGTGACCCTGCGTGTGCAGGGGGGTTGGACTAGATGATCTCTAGAGGTGCCTTCCAACCCTAAGCATTCTATGATTATATGACTTAGACTTCTGGAGAAGGTCAAACCCGCACTCTGTGTTTTGTTTGTTTTTTACATTTATGGCTATACTAGGTGTAGATGCATCTAAATTTCTATTGCATAAGTCAGAAGCACCTGTTCATTTATGGGACAGGTATCAGTGAAGCCTTTATATTCCTACCTGAGATCAGACATCCTGGGTGTAACAATCTATGAGATCCCTTATTGCCCCAAAAATCTATCACCACAGTGAAAAAAGCAGGAGGAAGAAGCTACCAACTCACTCACAGCAGTGGCAAGTCTGCAGGAGCTACTGTAGTAAATATGCAAGTCCCAGCTACAGCTGATGAAGAATTTTTTTGCCAAGCCTTCTTTCAGTTACAAGTTCTGTCAGAAAAGCCAAATTGATCAACATTTTCATAGTATTACTCTTAGTGAAACTTTCATCAGTATTTTCCTGGTACTGAATTTAACTCTGAGAAACCTCACAAGTGTGTTGAGCAAAACCTAAAAACAGGCCATCTAAAAAGTAATGTGTGGTCCCCTGTAGTGGAAATAATATCTCTGACACTGGGATGAAATTGTTCAACCAGACATGGAGAACAGGAAGAACTTACTGAATAGAGATACATGAAGAAAAAATAAACAAGACCACCCAAGAGTCAGACTCTAAACAGAACTGCAACAAGGAGAGCAGAGTTTAGGTCCAGCTGCTCTGCCCGATCTTACATGGATGTGTTCAACGTCCATAAACCCCCCTTCTTACCTTCACAGAGGGACGTGCTCTAACATCCCACACACACATGCCTAACTATGCAAGGAAACACTGGATGCATGGAAATAAGGGCAGGCTTTGGCTACTAGCTAATCAGCAGGGACTTAATCTTTTGCACTGGGGCATGTTAAAGGAGCCTTAGCACAAGCCCCCCGTCCCAGCGAGCCTCCCAGCCCTCTCGATGCTCCGGGGGACGCACCGCCGAAGTAGGGCCGCAGGTACTTGTTGTAGCCCGTGGTGAGGTTCTCGAAGCCGGCGAGGGCCGTGGCGCCGCGGCCGCGCGGGCCGGGCAGCTGAGCCAGGGAGGTCCTCCTAGGAGCACAAACAGGAGCTGCCGCGTGCGGCCAGGCTTCCGGCACGCACCCAGGCAAGCAAACACGCTGCATCAAATGCAATAAAAATAAACAAATCGTTGAAATTCCTAGCAATTGCTCCTATTGCTTAATGTAGCTGAATTATGTGTGCCATGATGAGCTGGGAAACAGCAAATGACCTCAACCATCATCCACAGGTTTGCAACATGATGATTTAAGAGCAGTCTTAACATGTCCCAGACAAATCAGGCAAGGCCTACAGGTCTTAATAACCTGCTGTCTCCCCTTCTGACTCCCTTCATAATATCTGTATAAGGAAAATACCTTTTCTTCCCACAAGCTTATGACAGCCAGTGGCAGATCTTACTAAGAGCTCCTCCTCCCAGGCACTAATCCCCTAAAGGAGCCATCATTTGTTAATGAGGGACAGCATCCCCATGGCCAGCATTGGGGTAAGACCTCTGAGGACTCTGCATGGGAGAGGCAGAGCTGTAGACACTGGCACATCCAGCCACAAAGCACCCCGGCCTGCACCTGCCTGCTGTCCTTATAGGGCACCTGACGTCAGCCTGCTATCGTTAGGACAAATTAGTATTTTATGGCTAGGCAATTAAGTTAAGACCTGGCATTGCGAGGCTCTTGGATCTGTAACATCACATAAACAGACAGCTAGAGAAATAGCTTAGGGGAGTGTAAAAAGATAAGTTTTATAGTGCGATTCTCTACGTAGTTAAGTAATCACTTGATGAAAATGTAAACAAGAGGATCGTTACAGTTTGTTATGGCTCTGCGAAGGGATGGAGGTGGTGAAGGCAGAGCCTTTCCTTGTCCCACAGTCTCAGGATAGCTAGAGGGTGTTGAAAGAAGCTCAGCAATTTAGTTACTCAAAGCTCTTGTGAAGTTTTTCTCCTTGTCTCCTTAAAGCTGGTTTAGTAGCCCCTAGAGGTACTAACTGCTTACCTTTTGGTTGGAAGGAAAAGGCACAGACTGAAGAAGCATAAAGACCTGCAGAACATCTCTGGAGATTACTTCTCTGCTCTTCTGCAAAGCAGAAAAGAAAGCTAAATTATGTGGTGTAAGAAAAAACATATATTTTAGGGACAGGGACAGGGAGAAGAAATGGTGCAGAGTCAGAACCACATTCTGCGTGATGTTTAACACTCCCAGCTCTTAGTAACTGCTGCCTTTTCTTTCTAGTTTATGTCATTTTTCAACACTGTGATGCCTTAACACTTTTTGGGCAAAAGACTCTAGTGACAATTTTGGTTGCTTCAAAGCATCAGCAGATTTTAGCTACTACCTTGTTTTGGGTGGGGCTTCTCTTCTTTCAGCATGAGATGGTGGTTACCTGATGTTGAGAATTCACCACAGGGAAAGGATTTACTAAAAAGAAAACCATTCAGGCAGTTGCTGAAGCTCCACGCTCTGTTAGCTTGTGCCTGGGAGAAACCTGGGCTATTAACAGGAACATTGACAAGTGGCTCAGCAGTGGGTACAGGGTGAAATCATCCCGCTCAAAATGGGTTTCGTTGACTTTTCTGGGAGAGGAACTAAATCTTGGCTTTTGGCCCGAGACCTCCACAGCTTCAAGCTTGCCTGGAAGCGCGTGACCTGGTGATGGGCTGTAAAGGTGCTCTAACCCCAATGCTGAATCACATTCCCTGCGTGCAATGGTGGGTGAATTAAACACCTTTTCTTAAGTGTAAGGATGGTCATGGCCACATCTTGCCAAGGAGCCCCTGCAGGATGGCACTGATCAGATGAAGGGCCCTGCAGCAGCCGAGGTGACCTCGCTACCCAGCTGTCATTAGCTTGGGCTGGAAACACAACACTCTCCTACCTACTACGCCGTCTCCTCTGCCAGTCAGTCGTACAGCTTTGGGGAGTGCGATGGGACAGCAATTCTCCAAACAAGAAAAAGGTCTTTGCTAATAGCCAATAAAAATAACAGAACACCTCGCACGCCTCCTCGCTCACAGACGATTCCTCACTCACGAGCCGACGCTGCTGCTGCAGCCAGCCCAGCCCCAGCCACGCTGCGACTGCACGGCCCTCCCTGCCACATTCATTTTTCTCAATAAAACTCCAGTATCCACAAAGAAGCCACGTGCAGAGCCACCCAGGGCCTGCTCGCTCTCCGGAGCAGGATTTAGCTTCCGGGAGATGTATTCTTCTACGTTATATTGCATTAAAAGGAATAATTTATACGAAATCAGTAAGAGCTTACCCTTGAGGCCAGCGAGCACACCCGCAGCAGGGCACTGCAGCTTCATGTGAATTCAGCTTTCCTTACACCCTGTTTACAGCTGCCGCAGCACTTGGGCACAGCTGGGCTACCCAAGGGGGAACGTGTGACGGACAGGCCCCCCACCACCGTTAACTGGGTGACCTTGCAGGTGCTGAGAGCTTGCTGCAGGGCACTCACCTCCAGACGGTAACGGGGGGCCACAACGGCGCTTGAGAACAGCCTGCGACTTGTCTGCCCACAGCAGTTGGCTCTAAGAAGCTGGACGTGAACCAAAGCCCTCCCTCTGCTCCAGTACCTGCTATGGGGCTCGGGGTTTGCGCTGCCCTGCGTTGGGCCTCCTGTAGCGGTAGCCTGGCTTCAACCCCCTGTGGCCTGGCTTCCACCCAAATACCTTCAAGGCATTTGGCCGAGATGTCCTGACGCCTCCTCTCCTCTGCGCTGCTTTTCCTGTGAGCTGATACCCAGCAGGATGTGCTCACATGGATCCACCCTGGTGGATAAAACATTGTAAAGCCAAGATGGATGTTTCCATCCAGCTGTCTACTTGCAGATGATTCAGAACATCCTACTATGAAGGAGTCAAGTTATCAAGAGATATTTGCCCCTCAATTAGTAAAGATGGGGATAACTGCCAGGATAAACAAACTCCTTCAAACAGAGGACAACGTTTCCTCGCTTGGATCCATTCCTCATTTTACACGAAAACCTTGTGGAAATTCCAGTGGCCACCAGACTTTTCTGGGCACAGGAGGCTATCAAGCCCAAGCACGGCCAGCGCATCAACCCTGCGGGCTCATGCTCGCATTTCCCTCCTGTTTATCTTCCACCTATTTGCCCAGGAGCCGAAGGATCTTCCCACCGGAGCAGACGCAGCCCCACGGCAGACATTGGCCCGCCAAGCGCTGCCCTTATTTAAGATAATCCTTCATAGAAGCAATCATCAGTAACTGCTAACCTACTCCCTAAAAGACACAGATCAATTGACAGAGTATTATAACCCCTTAAAATATTAATGCCCTATCAGGGAGACAATTTCACTGGGCCTAGAGACTCTTCCATTATTAGAAATTATGCCCCAGCCTTAAATAAATTAACTCAATAAATGTCTTACCCAGAATACAAATTCCTGCTTAGGGCTTGCAAATAAAATGATTTAGAGCTGTTTGTTACAGAAAGATGAGGCGTTTAACTTGCAAAAGAGCAAGGGCTACCATATTCTATTGGGCTTTTGTTTTAAGTCGGTGTCTCTCTCTTTTTTTGCCTTTTTAAACCGAAGGCCTCCATTTTGGAAGGCAGGCAGGAAGAAGGTCTTTGGAAAATTAAGTTACTGTGTTTCCTTATGTCATGTGGAGAAGTTTGGGCTCTGCAGAGGATACGGATGCGCCCCCGGCTCCAAAGGCGCTCACCAGCACGCGAGCAGCTCCGGGAGCCGCGGGGCTCCCTTGGGAAGAGCTGGCCCTGCTGCCGGGGCTGCGAGGGGCCGCGGTGGCCGCCACCCAGGTCCCGGTGCTGGCCGGTGCCTGGAGTCATGTCGCGCACTGAGGCGCTGACAGTGGCCGCCAACGCTGCCGCCTCGCACGGCAGCGCCATCGGCCCGGCCCGGCGGCAGCGCTGCAGCGGCGACAGGAGCGTGTCCACAGGGAAGAGCCCCCTCGCTCCTCTGCTCCCCATCCGCCCCCGTTTCGCACCTTGCTAGCGAAAGCCCCGTTCTCGGTGCCGCAGCTCACCTGGCCGCCGCTCCGGCCTCATCCGGATCACAGTGGTGTGCAGAACCGCACGCAGCCTTTCCAGCCCCTACGTTGTACTTCGTGCATGTTAACACACACCCAAATCAGCTCCCAGCTGCGAGACACACGTAAGACACAGACCGGGATGGAAGAGCCGCGCTGAGGCGCCGCCGGCACGCCGCGGGGTCGGAGGGTTTGCAGAGGAGCGCGCGGCTCCGGCGCTGGCTCCACCGGCTCCTCCTGGGCAGGCCGGCGGCTGAGGGGAGGGACGTGGGATCGGCACCACTTCATGAAAGCAGGATTAATGGCCTGGGAGCGTGCGGATAAATCAAGCGGCCAGGTCTGGGGCCAGAAGCAGGGCCTGCGCGGCAGCCTCGGCCTGGCCCCGGCATCTCAGCTCACCTCAGCAACCACTGCCTTTCCCAAAAGCTTTTTTTCCAAAATAAACGCATGGAGGGATGGAAGGAGGTGGGAGAGGGATATGCTGAAGGAACAAGGCTCGCTGTTGGCCAGCGCTGTGACTTGACAACGGTGTCTACAGCAACGGTGAAAATAAAGCACAGCGGCGCTACCGGCATGCGGGGCCACGAGGCAGCCATGGGGACCCCCGCACGGGGCTGCACTTCCCGCTCACACAGCTGGGGGCCTCGACCCCGACCCTGTCCTCTCTTCCACCCATGACCGCGCTTTGCATCGGGTTCCCACTCCAACAGTCCACGCCGATGCAGCCACCCCTGCCCGAGCCCGTCCAAGGGGCCAATCTCGCCCCACGCAAGTGTTTGAAGCCGGCACCAGGAATGTCTCATTTTTCCAATCCAAAACCCCGTTTAATTATTTCCATTCTGATGTTGCCTGTTATAACCTGACCGCGTCACTTTATCTGGCTGCACATCAGCACCCGGTGTCCATGCCTGCGTTCTCATACCTTTCTCCAACTGCACTTTGGAGATAAGGAATACACTTGGAAAGCAAGGAAGGTCAGTGCAACCTCCTGCCAGGCACGCGGCCGAGGTCTGCAGCAGGCCAGCAGCTGGACGCCCAGTTTCAGGTGCACAGTATTTTGTTATGAGCTCAGATTAAGGCATAGCTATGCCGTTTTCTTTGGCCAAAACTCTTAAATGTGACAAACCACATATCCCAGTCACATAAACGCCCTGGGGGGGATAATTTAAATTATGCTGGTTAAGTATTTGCCCTGTTGATGGGATGCAATAACAGTCTGAGACAGCAGACAGATGCAGATGCACATATAGACAAGCCGTTGTTAGAAGGATTAAGCAACAGTTCTTGTTTTTATCACCATGGCACGGCAGCACGGACAGCGTGCAATGGTAACTGCTATCAAACTCCAGCGAGGCAAGGCTGCTGCGCCTAATTTACTGGGGCCTGATGTAAAACATTAACTCGGCTTTGAACTGCGCCGGGACAGAAACCCGCTGGAACAAACTGCCCCAAGGCTTCTCTAGAGGGCAGGGACCTGGATGGCTGCAAAACCCCATGTAAGCTGTGCCTCCGTGCGGACCCTCGTCTCCTTTGAACTGCTCCTTGAAACGTTTGGTCTGGAGCAGATCAATCCAAGCACTGCAGAAAAGAGGAAAAAGGGAGAAACTTCCCATAAGGGAGGCTTCTCAAAGTGCAGCTGAAGTGTTCTTAAAGGGACAAAACCAACTGCAGACTTAGCTTTTGCATTTCCAAGGATTAAGAAAAGATCCAATTGCACAATCAAATCCCTGCCTACCCGCAGCACTTCCTACCTCTCCCTGGGATGAAAGCTCTGGCACCGGCTCCCGACGAACACAGTCGGAGTTGGGCGACGCTCCTGCCGTGTCCCGAATATCGCACGCTTCTTCACCTGCTTCACGGGGCTGTGCCTCGGGTGTCTCCTGCTCTTCGGAGCACGCTGTGACTGCAGATCCAACTGCCAGCCAAGGGAGCCTGCGGAGAGGAGGGAGAAAGCCGACACGGTCACACACGTGGTTTGTTATTCAGCTTCTTTTGCTACTATAGCAAAGAAGGGTTGGCCTCACTTGCTTAACAATAAATAAAACACAAGTTGTGGCTGCCAAACTCATTGGAACAGTTGTCACCGAAGGAGAAGGCCAACGCTTGCATACACAGATAGCGATCGCAGACAACACGTCTGCAGCTGGTCGGGGCATCTGCAGCCCCCAGGAGACGTCAAGAGAGACTCGCAAACACGGGTAAGGTCAAGGGTCCACCTATTTGTAACAGGTCTGTCTTGAATATTTGCAAGCAGGAAGAAAGAGCAGGAGGAAACTGTCTTCATGTAATGCAACATGCTTCAAGAAAGAATGTATTATGACTGGAGCCAGTTATCTCTGGTTTTACAGCACATTGGAGCCATGCAAAGACCAAAGCACCTTTTTTCTCCACCAAGTCTCTCAGTCACAAGCTGTTTGCAACCTAGGTTTGAACCTCAACTTTACTTTCCAACTAGGGCACAGCAAATTTTGGCTCCTTGGCAGACAGCCTGGTACTGGAGCTCTGTTTCTGCCTTTGAACATGAGTACAACAGAGGGACGAGTGGAGCAAAGCAGGGACAAGGGGTTCACCCTTCCCACTCTGGCTCCTCAGAAGAGCAACTGCATAAGGTTTCAGCAGGAGCACAGGGCGAGACGGCCCAGCGGCGACTCCAAAACAGGCATCTCTGCTGGCTGAGGCCGGACCTGTGCAAATATCGAGGGCTAAAGGCTGCCAGACGACACAGATCTGTGCACTAACACTGCCTGGCCAGTGTGTGGTGACTGTTAGATGGGTAGCCCTGTCAGAAAGTGCTGGCGTTGGATGTTTTGCCCAGGCTCACGTCACTCTGCGTGACTGCGCACGGTGATGCCCGCGGGACTTTCAGTTGGCTGCTTTTCCTCTCACTCGGGTTGGCTGCAACCTAACGAGACGTCAGCTATAATGAACTGCAGATCCTTATCGGTCACTCGGCGGTCTTGTCTCAGAGGAGATTCAGGCTTGGACTGTAGCACCTGGCTGGCTTCATGGGCCCCTGGTGACATCTCAGAAATTTCCTTTCTTTCTCTGAGACCAGCTCTGGCGCAGCCTGAAGGACCAGCTGAGCAGGCAGGAGATCCTGGCTTGCGGGCAGGAGCAGGAAGCCCTCAGAGCTCCCTTTGGCCACGGATGGAGGCAGGCTCCGCTCATGGAGGTTGTGTGGGTCTCACATGGCTTGCTGCTTTCTGCCCCAAAGAAGCCATGCCCTGGTGTCTGCAGGCAATGCATCCCGCGGGTCCATCCTGGCTCCGCAGAGACCAGGCGTGGGAGCGCTGCGGAGTTGCCTTTTATCGAAAACAAGGAAAAAGCTGGGAGAACCATAGCCCAGGTGCCCATCAATCACTGCACAGAAAATACCTCGAGAGTGAAACCACAGAAGGTTGGCCAGACAAGATCTATTTCTCCCCTTTCTTTGCCAAGTGCTAAAAAAAGCCAAGGGAGAAAACCCTAGGGCAGGGAGCAGGTTCGACCTGCTTTGTCACATTTCTGGGCTTGCTCTCTCTCTAACATAGACCCACACACGGTTTGGTTCCTCCTGACCAAGCACTCCAATGCGGTGTCTCCAACTCCATCGACAGGTCCCCGAGGGAAGGAATAACTCACTGGGCATGGGGAAGTCAGGCTCGCTTCCCAAGGCTCCGTGTCCTGCCTCAGCCCCACACAGTCACGGGCACTGGGCAGCATTTCCTGGCATTACAGGCTGCTGTGGAGGTAACTACTGGAGGCAGCAAAAAGTTCAGACACTGTCACCACAGAGGCCCTACCAGTAGTGTAAATACTGTATTATAAAGCTCTGAAATATGACTTTTGGACTTCGAGGTTTTCCAAATCTACCCAGGGTTTTCCTGGTTTTGCATCTTTACCACTACGAAACATTGGCATACACAAAACACTCGCTACTACAGCTGTGCTACAGTGAGAGCTTAACTAAAAGGTGAAATAGTCTGTTGATTTTAACACATAAATTGCTAAAAACACCACAGCACAGATTGAAATAGCTCATGTACTCCAGAACAGTTTAGAAATATTTTTGCAACTCCCTTTGTCACAGAAACGCATAGATTTTTTCCAAATAGTTTTGCTACTTTTCAATTGCAGTGCGACAGCTTGTGCTTCCCCACAGCACGACACCCACCTGCACAAATTCACGTTGCTTTTCTTGCATAGCACTGTTTGGTAACATAGCAGGGAAGCCTGTCGTGCCGGCGACAGCTAGTGCTTTTCAAAGGAAACATGAGTCACTTGCAGAGATCTTCACATTCTGAAGAAAATCCAGAATATCTGCCCAGAGAGAATATATTAGGTTGACTTTTATCTCTGCTTACACTGTTGCACACTTGTAGCCTACGTTGGTTCATAAACAACTCAACATGATGATTAGAAGAAAAATGTTGGATGGGTTTCCATGAAAATGTCAATGAGATTAATCCAAACCTGGGAATGTAAAAATCAATTTTATCTTACTTTTTAAGTCAATGCTTCTGCATTTCAGATTCACCTCGCCTTAAGCCCTACCTGCATTTATATACGTTATACATACATATATACACACAACTTGGGCGAGTTGGTCTTTGTGCCCGCCTCTCCCCGCTCTGGAGGCGCACGCTGGCCCTGGCGCCGTGTCCCTGCCATCCTCAGCCCCTCGGAGCACCAAGGACTCCAAGCCGGAGCCCTCGCTGCAGCCACTGCCGCTTGCAGGGGTCGCGGTGACACCCAGCGTCCCCGCGAGCAGCAGCCCATGTCTGTGCCGCAGTGTTGTTGTTCTCCCACACCCAACCAGGGTTTTTAGGGCAGCCGAGCAGTTTTTAGGGACCGAGCCGGGCAGCGGAGCAGAGCTCGGGACCTGCCATCCCTCGCTGGAGCGGGTGACGAGCCGTGCGCTCCCTGTGCATCCCTGTTCCAGGTGTGTCTTCCAGCACAAGCGGTGGCTGGTGGCTCCGAGGCTCCGGGCTCCCTAGGCCTGTAGGGAAGAGCAGGATGGCAGAGTTAGGACTGCCCAGGACAAGGGCACCCCATGCACGTTCCCCATGGTCCATGGGCATTCAGCCCACTCCCCCACCCATCCAGGAGTAAAATCCAGGGGCTCCCCCAAGGCGCACCCAGCGCTGCAGACAACCTCGGAGCGGCGCTGGTGCCAAAACACAAATCAAGTGGTACCCACGCGGCTCCACGGTGCCGTCCCTGCTTCATCCCATGCAGGCGACCACGGCCTCTTCTCCTTGGGTTGTGCGGGGGGATAAATCCTGCAGAATGCAGCTTAGCAAATTATATATATCTCTATATATACGCACACACACATATCTATATATATACACACATATACAGTCTCACAAAATTGCTTCTGATTTCTCCACACGTCAGAGGCAATGTTCTCAACAGACCAGAGGTAAAGGGACACTGGCAGGTTTTTCTTTCCTCGAAAGCAGAACAGCGCTGGCATTTTTCTACAGCCCAATCTGCATTTCCACATCTTTTCTACGGCTGTTCTCGCGGACACACTTGAACAAAACCAGCAAGAATGCTGAAGAGGAAGAAACTGCCCACAAAACTACAGTTTTCACTATTCCAAGACATTGCCAGTGATGCACGTGGCACACTTCTGGGCTCTATGCACACTAGCAGTGTCACTGCACCAAACACAAGAGCATCCCTGCATCAGCAATGCAAGCAAATCACGATGCTCCCAGCACGGCTTATTGGTTTAACAACCTCTGCAACGATAAATGGATGATTTTAGCAGAACTCTGGTCTTCAAAATCTTGCTGTAAATTTTTAACCTGACAGTGTCCCTTGAGGGGAAATATATATATACATACATATATATATATATATATAAAAGAATCATAGAATGCTTAAAGTTGGAAGGGACCTCTAGAGGTCATCTAGTCCAACTTCCCTGCACACAGGGGCTTACAAAAAACACCCCTCTTCACATTTTTGCTTTTTACTATGAAACCCGACATTTTTTAAACCATCCAACAAAATTTAACACAAGCCACCGCTGGCTAATCGCATTTGTGAGAGCGAAGCTGTGCTCTGCTGCTCCGCTTTAGTTACCACAAGCTCGAGTATCAGCACATGGGTCCTCGAGGCTTTCACGGCTCTTCCAGGAAGACGCAGCAGGGAAGCAGGAACACTTGGCTCCATAGATGCCACCATCCAGCAAGGTCACCGTGCTGAGCCCCACGCTCCCCATCCCACCCGGCCTACAGCGTGAGGATTCCTCACAACGCTGCGATGCTTCCAAAGGAACAGGAAAACCAACAGCAACAGCCACGCTACAATTTTTCTTTTTTTTCGCATGATCATAAGCCACATGCCTATTGTCCAACAGATCAGTGCCCAAAATGCATGTTAGATATGTTTTTATTTCTTTTGTTAAAGAAACCGCTGGCATGAATATGCAGAATCTTTGCAACTAATGAGACGGACCAATTAATTTGAACAGTCACAACTCGAGAAGTTGGCACAGTTGGTAGCCCGGGCAGAGTCCGAGTGCCCAGGAGCCACCTCCCGGGACGGAGCGGGGATGGATGTGGAGGGCAGGGGGTGGCAGCAGCCGCTGCGGCTGGGGGAACGGCAGTGGCCAGGGTTTGCCCCGGGGCTCCAGCAGCTCCCTCGGAGGGGCCTGCGCTCCTGCCACACTGACACCGAGGTCGGTTACAGGGCTGGCTCCCCCAGAGCAGAACTGGGACCTGTCAGTGTCACCTCTGTCCCCACCGCACGCGTCTGGCCACCAGCGGGAGCTGAGAGCCACTGCGTATGGGGAGCTGCAAGGGAGATGCTAAAACTGCAGGGTCGCTCAGGGCAGCCCCAGCTCCGCCCTGCGCTTCAGCACACCCTGAGCAACGTTCTGGCGTCTGCCGTGCATCACCCACACCCAAGGGAGCAGCCACCTGCAGCTGCGGCCCCCATCCGAGGCCAAGACACAAGCACAGCGGAGCCAGATGCATCCGAGCTGCTCTAGAATCTAATCTGGCTTCAGGGAATAACGTAGCCGAGAGCGGAGACGCCTCGAGGCGAGAGAGCTCTGCAGCAGCCACCTCAAGAGCACATCGGGGGCAGCTGCTGGAGGAGAAAGGCACCCGCCAGCTCGGGGAAAACGGCGGCTCCCCACTGTCCTGCGACCACTTATCCCTCCGCTGAAGTTAAATGCTCAGCCCGAAACCAGCCAGATACTCTTACAGTGTGGGGGGGTAAAAAAAAAAAAAAAAAAAAAGCAGCTGCGCAGGACACTAAATTCTGCCATTTGCTAAAGCGGGCACAATTCTGTAGGAAGGGGATAAACATTCTGCATGATTCCAGCACTAAGTGGCACCGTCTTTATCGAACACTGGGAAATAAAAATTAAATGGACAACAGTGGGAACCACTAGAGGACAAGGCTACTCTCACAGCATCCCGCTGCTTTCGCAAGTCACAGCAGACCAAGGAGCTGCTACGCTCCGTATTATTGCTAGGAAGCAATTAATCGACAGCATTTGTAGAGCTAATAAACAGAATAGACTACGGCATCGTTCCTGCCCACATGTAACTTCCCTCCCTTGAGCAGCACTTTGGTTGACAAACAGGCACCTCAGGGCACAAAGCTGACCTGCAGGAGTGCGGCAGGACAGGAGAGGGGGAAGCTTCCTACCTCGAGGCGTAAGCACAGCATTGCACTACTACTGACTGGATCTATTTCTATAATCAGGAATATCTGAATAGATTAATTTTTTTTTATAAAATATAGGGCTACAGAAATTAGGCATTTATATATTTTGCGTTATAAAAAGCTTCCGCTTACATAATATTTAAAATATATTTTCAGTGCCAACAGTATATTTGTAATATAGTATCTGATACAATAAAAATATAAGCGCACTGGATGGCAATGATCTGCAGCAGGGGACTACGCGTTGCGTGTGGTTCAAGCAGCTGCCAAAGCTGGTTGCTCTCTCCTTTCCTTGCTTTCTTGGCCATCAGCTGCCAGGAGGTTACAACAGTGACAAGAACTTTCCTGAAGTCCCCTCGCTCACTATTACTGGGCAAAAATCCAGATTCTTTGTCTTATTACTTAACAAAGCCAACTGGCCAAACCAAAGCTCTGCCTGGCATAGTACAGAAATGGGAATAGTACGAGGATGTCCCAAGAAACTGCCTTGCGAGGGAAGGATCTTGGGGTAGGAGACGCTGGGCTACGCCTAGGGACACGGAGTCTTGGCAGCTTCGAGGCTGATGGCACCAAGCAAACGCCAGGTAGGTGTGCAGGACACTGTGGGGTCCGAGGTGTGCACGGGGAAACACAGCTGAGCTGGGCCCTGGGCAGCTACGCAAAACCGAAAGCTGAAACCAACTCCTGAAGTGGGAAAGGCCTGGCCTTAACATCCACCGGAAAAACGCAAACACCCACACGCTGCATCCATGCGGTGGGTGCTCGGCCACTAGGAAAGGACTACGGCCTGTGGCCACAGAGCTGCTGAGAGAGGCACCCTGTTCCCTGGAGAACCCCTGGCATCCTACTACATGCTGGGAATACGGTCAGTGGCTGGGAATACCCCGTGGCTGGGAATACCTCCAAGCACTCATGGCCGCTCACCAGGATTCGCTCTGCACTTTGCATGCTCAGCACTTACTCTGCTCCTTTCTGGCTCACGTGTGCTTGAACCTCCCCTAGTTAACGTGTTCAGGGATAACTCCACCAGCTCAGGGTGGTGGCACCGGCACAGGTGAGAGGAAGAGCAGGACCACTGCGGAAAGGGGGTTACTGGCTACGTGGGCTGTACCACACTCGCTACATTCAGCATTCGTTTCTGCAACCTCACAGGTCGCCCCAGCAGATTAGACTTTTGTCAAAGCAAAATCATGGCAAGGCATTCCTAAAGCGTTCTGCTGCACAGTGCTGTGGATGGAGCTTTTCACTCATAGCAGATGACCAGGTAAGCTATCGACATGTGCTATCGTATCTAATCAAGCTTGCTAGATTAAAAGCAGGACTTGTGCCTAGCAAACAGAACTGTATATTACTCATTGAACTCCGAGCAGCAGCTCTCTCTCATCAAGTTTCATTAAAATATTCACATGCTTCCAAAATGAAATAAAGTTCCCCCAGCGTCTCTGAGAGGGAGAGAGGGGGTGGTTGCGTTCGGTCGCCGTTTGACTGGAGATGTCATACAAAATCCTCACACGCTGGACATGGCTGAACTGTAAAAAGCTTTCACCAGGAAAGGAGGTCTTCGTTACCCACAACGTCTCTGACTCCTGCAGCGCTCTCCCGCGGCCGCTGCTTACATGACGTTCTCGAAGAGCTGTAAGGATCGCATGATGTTGTCGTCCTGTGAGCAAGGAGAAGACACGGGTTGGCACAAAGCCAGCAGTGACCAAGACCACTTGGTCCCAGAAATACAACCAGCTCAAAATTCAAATGCATGAAATCTCAACCTCTCTGAGGTTCTTTGCTCCACATGAGAAAGTTGGAGACACACAGGGGAAATACCAGAATGCTTCTGATCAAGTGATTTGAAACATTACTTTGAGGTAATCACCAGAGCAATATTCCAAAAAGATGAGATGATTTTTTTCCCCATAGGAGCTCAGTTATTCCAAAAGTCAGAAGAACTGTTGAGCTGTAATAAAACATAGATATCTACAGAATCTTCTTCCCTTATCTTCTTTAGAGGTGTTGAAAGCGTTGGTCATCCTTACACCTGCCAGGAAAGCCAACATCCCTCCACCTCTCCTCTAACTTCATTTTGCAGGTACTAGAACCAGGTAGCACCTTGCATGGGAAACCAACCACCCTCCAAAGCAGTGCCTGGAGCTCACTGCCCGCGAGCTGCAGCCTCAAAACAGGCAAAGGCACATGTGATAATTAATGCACATTTGCTTGTTGGGCACAGGCAAAAAAGCCTGTCTTAGTGCTCCTGGGCTCCTGTCTGCAAGGAAAGCCCACGTTATGGCCTATCAACCTGCCCAGGTTATGTCAGCTGCAACCAACTGAGCCAAAACCAGGCCAGAGCATTAAAGAAACTCCAACTTTCCCTAGGCAAGTGAAGCTGCATCGATCCTGGCACCGCTGTTCACAGCACTTATCACACACATCCCGCTCGGAGCAAATCATGAATGTGAAAAATGAAACACAACCTGGAGACATATCAAAGAAGAGGTCAAAAATAAACTAATAATCAGGAAATATCAAAAATGCTGCAGCTGAAATAAATTAGCCTTCCATTATGGATCTGCTCCCAAGGCATTTTTCCCCCAAAATCCCCATCTGAGAAAGGCTTATATGTTAGCAGATGAAGATTTTTTGCACAAGGGGTGGGATGGCAGCCCAGCCCCTCCAGGGTGAGTGTTTGATGGCAGAACGGGACAGATTTCCCTGGGGAAGCGAAAAGCACCGGGTGGCTGGTACATAATTATTTGCACTTCTGACCAGTCACACAGTTAATTACAGCCTCAGTCAATGGACATGGAGCTGATTGCATATTCATGCAGATGCTTGTCTTTGTGCCAGTGCTAAAAATACCAGCAAATATTTCTTACAACCAATTTAATATATGGAATTTGCAAAAGAGAGTTCATTGTCAAAACCAAAAATTATCATTGCTATGATTACAGTATTGATTTTAATATTTGACCTTGAAACCACAAGTGGGTTTTGAAAGTCTGCTGTAACTGCAAATGTCCTAAACAGACTGTTGCAGCAGTGTCCTACCTGTTAATAACAGTCAGGGACAGGTCAGAGAGACACTGTCAGCATCTTAGAAAACAAAAAAGAATGAGGAAGGGCTTTATTAACTTCTGGGAGTTATATACTTGCAAATAAAAGCACTGGGCACCAAAAGGGCCTCCCTAGCGCAGAGGAAAGCCGAGGTGCAGAGCAGCAGCTCGTTGCAGAGCTCATCCCAAGGGAATGCAAACACCGTGGCATGAGCTAGTCCTTCCACCGCAGTCAGCATCTTGGCCTTACCTCCTGACACGATTCAATAAACTCATCTAAAGTTACAACACCATCTTTGTTTTTATCCATTTTCTGCAAAATAAAAACAAACAGTTTCGGTTTCCACACGTAACCCTGCAGTATAGCATCATATCTGAATACTTCTAGGGCACTTTATAAGCTTAGATTGCAGACAAAGTATCAGTGATTAAATCAGCTGGCACCTAAGGACTTGTTTACTCTGACATTTGGGGCGCTTTTGAGGTCTTCTCTGCTATTCCTCCCCTGATGAACAGAGCAACCTCTGCCCATCTTGCACCATTTATTTCTTCAGCATCCCACTAACCCATACTCTGCTTATTTTTATGGGCAGTTGCAAGGAGAAGTACCCAGGGGCTGGGAGATGGAGCATCCCTAGACTTATCAGACAAGGAGGAGGTGTTGGGCCACGAGCCAAGCAGGTAGCTTGGAGCCAGGAGCTCCACAAGGACCACAGTGTTCAACTCACAGCTGCCAGGGTTCGTTTTTGGGATGCGTGGTGGACAGCAGCAATAACCTTGGGACTAACCTAACAGTAAAGTGTATCAGAGCACAGCTCAAACACTAAGAGAAATGCAACAGAAATCAAATACATACCTGGAAGAATACTTCTACATGCTGCCTCGGAGCATCTTCCTTGAGCACTGGATACGTGTATTTTCCCATCATATCATAAATTGCTTTTACTATATCCATCATTTCCTGCAATAGTGACATAGCATCAAAAACACCACAGCTAAGTTAATAAAAACAATCACATATTTGTTTTATTGCCTTTTTCTTCCACTCACTTTCTATTACGAAGCGGTGCAGACCTTTGGCTCATACCTGCTGTCACCCCCAGAGAAAGCCTAGACAGGCGCACGCAGACAGCTGTTCACCAGCTACGGTTCATCTGGAAAACCAGGAGCACCTTCTTCCCTCTGCCGTGACCTGGCAGCAGAGACCACCCAGGCCCCTCTCGGTGCCTTGCACAAGCTACTGGGTGGCTCAGGGGCTAGTGGTGGACCCACAGCAGAGCAGATGCCCACAGGAGCTTCAGCAGGATAGAGCGTGTCCTACATGTGGCTGGTTGCCTCCCATGTGAGCCTTCATGCCAAAATTTGGAAGTGGTCATGTTACCATGCTCAAAACCAACAGGGAAATCAAGAAAACCGGATAATAACAGAACACTAAGCGGCAATGTTGAGCCATGAGCAGTGCTGTGGCCTGAGGAAGCCCACACCATCACCCCAACACTGCTGGATGCACCCGAGCTACCCAGGTGATCCTGCACACAGACATCAGCAGGATCCTGCCCTTGGCCATCGAGGATCCGATGTCCCTGCTACCCTCCTCTTTGCAGAGGTTGTTTTTGTGAATAGCTATAACCAGAATTTTGTTCCTGGCTAAAGCAATCCATTAAAGGCAGCATAAGACAGCAAAATATGGCTACACAAATAGGCAATACCAGATCACCATGCCCTAAGACACAGAGAATTGCTCAAATCCACTCTGATTTTCACTTAATTAGCTGCCTGTAAAATTAATGGTGCTCCACAACTGAAACCAGCCCTCTTCAGAACCACCTGGACGAGTGCCAGAGAGAGCCTTACCTCCTTGTTTATATAGCCATCTTTGTTTATGTCGTAGAGGTTAAATGTCCATCGCAGCTTTTCGTGGACCGTTCCTCGCAAAAGAATTGACAAGGCCATCACAAAATCCTGGGTCAAAGTAGAGATGTGAATTTTAATACCCTAATTTTCCAAGTCACTGTCTTCATAAACCTCTCAAAAGACCTTTCTTTTTAGGATACAACATGCAGACACTGGCCTCTGCCCCTCTTTCCTAAGCTGTCCCATCTGTCAAGGGGCTCCAAGACCATAGCACAATGTTATCCTAACCTGAGCTGCGTGTCGCTGCCAAATGGGGATGAGGTAGCAAAGAATAAATCACAAAAATCTTTTTTTTTTTTTAAAGTTGACTGCAGATGGATGCCAAAGGCTGAGCTGATGATAGCGGTTGGGGACTTGCATGGGAATGTCCAGGAGGACCTCGTGGGTGTCAGGGCCATGAAGTCCCCTTGTTGGCGGGCTGGGGGAAGAGGCTGCTCCACTGGCTCCCCACAATCCTCTCCAAGGAGAGCAAGTGCAGACTTATCCTTTAATCAGGTTTTTTGATTCTTGCTCCAGCAAGAAGCTGGTCCCTCCAGTGACCTGCAGCTCAGAAGGAAGACGAACTCCCTTCCTGCACGCCCAGAGAGAGCAAACCCAACCAATGCTCTTGCACTCAAAAACCAATGCGGGGCCATAGCACCCAAAACACCCTAATCAGGCAGATCAGGACCACGAAAGGCTCCGTGGCTGCTCTGAGAGGGACAGGGAGAGCCCAGGCTCCTCCTGCCACGCTACAGTCTAATGCAGAGAGCCTCAGCCTCCCTCCTCGGGCAAACCATTTGTCAGATATAATCCTTGCCACTAATCACCCCAGCTGGGACACAGCTTTTTAATTGTCTTCTGTTTACAATAAAGTTATTGCTTCCAATAACTTTGATTTATTGTTTGCACTGCCTAATGGCTCAGGTGCTGACAGCAGCATCACTGCGGGGATTTGTTAGCGGCAGAGCTTCCTGCTAGCAGGGCTGCCCTGCTCCCACCACCCCGTTTCGTGTCCCCAGGCCTTCCTGGGCTATCTCCACATCCTCAAAACCTTTGCTCCCCTTTCCCAGGGCTCAGTGGAATTGGAATTTGCTGAGCAATACAAAAAAGAGGACAAAATGCTTATGTTTGACAAGTGCTAAAGAGACAGGTTTGCCAGGAAGGAAGGCTCAGCATTATTCTTCTTTAATACTTATCTAAGCATTTTGCTGCTTTTCTAGCAGAGGAAAAGGCATCAAAATAGGATATTAAAAATTACCTCAAACTTCACAGAGCCATTTTGTGCAGTGTCAAAGGCGTTGAAGAGATAATGTGCGTACATGCTAGCATCTGGAAGACAAAAAGGGTGCCGATTCATGCAGCAGTTCATTATACACTAATGGCTCTAAACGGTGTCCATGACCACATATTCTTTTGGAATAAAAGAAAACCATACTGCAGTTTCTTTGGATCATCTATCAACTAGTGAAAATTACTGTGGAGTTACATAACAGTCTAGAAATGCAAAAGTTTTCATTGCAGAGCTAACGATCTGGATTATGGGATCATAATCAAAAAGCAGAGATGAAACCAGGAACGTCTCTGCTCGACAAGGGCATCCAAACGTGAGCTTTGCTTGGCCAAGTCCTTCAGCATTAACCATGGGAGGTTCATGGAGAGCAACCAAGGAAGCTGGATGTGCAGGTGAGGTCCCGGCGGGAACCTCCGCGGCACCAGGACGCCAGGGCACGGCCAGGGAAGCAGCTTGAGCAGAAGGATTTCAGTGGCCCAAGCTCGAGGAGAACGCAAGAGCACGGTCAAAGAGCAGTCTCATCCAAAATATATCTTAATCCTTCTGAATTTTCAACTGCTGGTATTAAAAATATATATACACATATATCCTTTCTCCTGAGAAGAACAGCCTCTATGGTCATGTGAAAGACAGCAGTTAATGGGGAGAAAAGTAACAGCATGCAGAAAAATCAAGTAAGTGTTGGACTTTAAGACCTTCCTTGGCCTGTCCCTGCTCTGGAGATAATAAGCACTTCTCTGCAGGTTACTAGAGGCAGGTTTTAGAAAGTGGAAGCGACTGGTATTAATATCACCCAATTATTTCATTGCTGTTTGAGGAGCCATACATTATCTTCCTCCTCTGTTCTTTGCCTCTGGCACACAGAGCTAGTCTAGCTGGAGCCCTCGCACTCGGTGTTTGGGCAGCTGGTGACACCTAATGACCCGTGCTGTGCAGGCACTCGCATGGAAGGACCTCAGCATCGCCCTGCTCTGAACCCTATGGAACAGGAAAATATTTCCACATTATGCAAACCCAGGGGAGAGCAGCAATGTGCAGAAAAGTCAAGTGCTTGGGTTACTGTCATTCGTAGGCATGGAATACGCTGGACTGTAGGGAAAAGAAAAATGTGGCTATTATCTTTATAAAAGAAGGATTAAAAAAAAAATCTCCATAAGAAAAATATTGAGTTAATGGAGGGATACCCCTACAAAAAGTCTTACTAAGATTAATTAAAATCCTCACTAAAAGATTAATTAAAATATCAAAATAAGTGTTTTGTTTCAAAAACAGCTGTTATACATATGGAAATACTAGATCATCAGTAATATTTGACAGCAAATTAGCAAAAAATGAAAATCTGTCAAGGATGTAAGGCTTGTGTAACGAAAATACCACAGCCTGGGATGACCCTGCACGAAGATTTGTAATCAGGAGGTACGTCACTACATCTGGGATGTACAAGTTTTTCTGTATGGAGAGCCATAAAAGTGAGAAAAATCTATGAGAAATCTGAAATCCCACAATTTATGGCACTGTCAGGCTGCACAAGCAGCTTGGAAACCAAGGGAAAGAAAACAGCGGAGAACAAGAAAATACTTGTGCGTACCAAGGGAGAAGGGTGTTTCAATGGAACGGGGCACAAAGCAAATGAATGCCAAATCTTTGTCAACCTCAGTAGAGGGGCAAACAAGCAGCTATCCATGAAAAATTGAAGTTCTGGTGCCCAGTGTTTCTTTGACATAGGAAGGACGGAGTCACCTGAGGTCTGGGGCACTTAACCAACGGAGTCAGTGCAGTCACTTAGGAGCTCCGCAGGTTACTGGAACTTGGGTTGGAAACATGAAATACATCCAGAATTTAAGCTAAAACCACTTAATTTACTGCATAACTGTTTAAAAACAAACAAACAAACCCCAAGAATGGCCTCGTTGCTATTTTAAAGCAGAGCAAAAGCAGGGAAGTCCAAGGAGTGAATATTAATGTGAACATTTTCCACGTGTACATCTTGGATATCCCACGCAATGTAAAACTGCATCTAACACAGTAAGCATGGCATTCTTTATCTGGACACTTGCAGAAACCTCAGCCATCTTTCCACAACGATGGTACTCAGCAGTCAGTCCAGAACAGGATATATTTGGAAAGCCTGAAACTTTACATCTTTTGTTAAAACAAACAAACAAAAACTTAAGACCATGAACTGGTTTCTGTCAAAAATGAAAAAAAAAAAAAAAAAAAAACAGAAAGATACAGAATATATGCAGTCAAAAGAGCATACAGGTTCTTGATGTTTTTAAAACACAGCAACATATGATATTTAACAGCTTTAATACAATACTGCAATGCACAAAGTGACCTTAATTTGTCACACAGGCACCAAAAAGTACAATTTCAGCTGTCCAGGTGTTCACAGGCCAACTGAGAACTGTTCTACAACTTTTAGGAACGTTTTGATCTATTATGGGACAAAAATAGGTCTGGGATCCTTTTGTGCTAGATCCTATGGGCACTGCAGTCCAACAGAGGGGAATCGAAGATGTGCTGGGGGAAGCAATTTAATTCCCTGCTATCCAGAAAGCCACCAGCAGACAAGAGAATCAATCCCAAATTCCTATTCCATGCTTATTTACTGTAGAGAGAAAGGCAGACAGACAGCTAGGAGCAATCTTCAATGTTGCTTTGCACATGTTCTTGTGCAATAGCTACTTGAAGGGCCTAAATTCATTTCCTTACCTTGCTACTTGGATTTTTCAGATTTTTGCAAAGCCTGAGCTCCACTGAACCGCCCAGCACAGAGTGTGTGAAGCAGCTTTGCAGCCGGCTGGCAGCGATGACGCTAAGACACGCTGTGACAAACCTGCCAGGCGCAGAGCGCCGCGCTTACCTCCGTGCGGGAAGAACTGTGCGTAGATCTGCTTGAACGTCTCTTCATTAACCACCCCACTAGGACATTCCTGGTGGCGAGAACAAAAACAAAAAATCAAGAAAAAACACCACTCTTGAGGTTCATTTGCAAAACACTACAAGCCAAAGACAGCAGTGACAAGGCACACTCCAGTTCATGCAGTGCACTGGCTGCACAAACAAATTGGATAATTTGGACTGACATTCTACATTAAGCAACTTGTATGCTCGCTTCCCTGTTATTACTGTTCTTACCGTGGTTTCTACAGTGTTACATCCCCGCTTTATAGGGTGAGCTGGAAAGGCAGCTCATCTGCTGTCATAAGGAGCCCTTATGCAATAACTGCAAGTATATTGCCAGCTAACACGTCCCCTTTCTGGATCTTCACACATATTAACTCATTAATCCTGGTCTAAAATTCAGGACGGCAGCTGGATGCCCCGTCCCAGCTCCATGGAGGCTCACAGAACACACTGGCAAGTCGACACAAACAAGCACGAGTGTTGGCCTCCAAAGGGCCATTTTTAATTTGTTTGGCTGGTCGGGCTGATGCATCCTTCCCTGAGGCTGGACCAGGAGCCTCCAGAGCTCCTAACGGGACGGACACCTACTGGCCTCTTGTCTGCAAGAAAAATGACTGCTTTTGCATGAGTTTCTGCCACTTGTACTAGTCTAGAAGCCATTTAAAGTAATGTTAGTGCACAGTTACTGGGGGAAGTCTCCATTCTGTGTTAAGGAAAGCAGAGTTTTAACCCAGGAAGTTGGCGGATCCTTTCAAAACCCAAAAGCTCCTAACCGGGCTTCCCAGCATCGCTCCACAGGCTGCCCAGGCCCCAAGAAACTTTTTCTCACCTTGAATACAACCATTAACCTCAGTGAGAGCTTGAAGACTCTCACTGCAGGGGCTCATTGTTATTTGCTCCATGCTTTCCTCAAATGTAGCATCCCCTCTAGTCCCTCAGTGCTCTCCTCATACCCTCTGGCTCTTGAGACCCCCCAGGCCAGCGCGGGGACCTCCACGATGATGCTGAGAGCCAAGGATGGTGTGAGGAGAAGCAGCGATGGCTCCTCGCAGGGAAGTGAACGTGTTTTGAAGGAATTTGCCAGCACTCAAGGAATGCCCTGTCATCCAAAGCTGCCTCTCGAGCGCTCCCGAGCTGCCTACACAAGCCAGCCCTATCTGGCTTCCTTTCCAACACGGAGCCCCCAAGGAGCTGTGCCCACAGGGGAGGGCACGGGTTTGCCCAGTCACTTGCATT
>JASSRY010000156.1:1405021-1418789 GCA_032466555.1 Tinamus major | reverse complement strand
GGCTTCCTTTCCAACACGGAGCCCCCAAGGAGCTGTGCCCACAGGGGAGGGCACGGGTTTGCCCAGTCACTTGCATTAAAGCGGGGTCACACTTTTTGCCTTGTATTAGAGGAGCATCCGTTGCAGCCAACAGCTCTTTCCCCTAACAGGGCCCGTAAATGGGCCAAAAGACCTATAATAATCCCAATTCTTTCAAATCGCTCAATGCACTCCACAGCAAACATGGCATTAGAAGCATGGCCCAAACCCATGTGTTGGATTACTGAGCTCAAACCTCTTTGTTCCTCATCCATTAGTCAACAATTTATCAACTTCCATGCTAAAAAGCTTAGTTCCTCGCCCTCCTCCCTGCTGTTCCAGAACTGTTCCCCAAACCTCACTCCACTGTGGGCAGAAACCTCTAATTCCAGCCTACGCTTCTGTCCATGGCCATCTTGCTCCTGTGCCAACGCTGCCTTCTATCCCAACCGGCTCCCGTCTGATGCGTTTCTGGACAGCGAGCATCCCATTTGTTTTGTCAAGCTAAACCAAGGCAAGACGCAGCAGAGGCTCTGCTGGTTTTTGCAGCCGCAGTTATCTCCCTTTTCCAGATCCACAGCCAGTGTAACCGGGCCAAGAGCCCCGAGTTTAATCCAGCTACGACAGCCAGGGAGCTGCCGGGGCAGAACAGGCTCCTCCGCACAACGCGGCTGGTGCCTCAGGGCAGGGATAACAACAAACAAACGACGGCTCCTGTCCTGCACGGGCAGGAGATGCTGCAGGACAGCCCTGTTTCACAGCAAGGCCCCAGGCTGGGTGAGCGGGCTCCGCTTCGCCACGGGGTAACGCATCCAAACGGGGCAGCAGCCTCCAGCACTTCAGTGCAGAGACTTCCGATTCCTCTCCGTGCCCATCCACACAGTCCTGCCACCTTCTCTCAGCATGGAGTCCCACCAGAAGCCACCAAAACGCCACGATTTAGCAAGGGAATCATTTTGCAAGGCACGATTTGGGCTCTCGGGGGCCACGTGAATGGTCACTACTTATTTTTACTGAAGGAAAAACTAGCAAACGGGGTTTCAACCTGGCAGCTCTTTGCCACAGCAGCTTTGCTGGCTACGGAAACCCAACAGAGAGCATCAAAGCCCATCAGTCCCTTTGAACGAGGAGGATAACTTGATCAAAGCCTCTGAACGTCTCCAAAACTCCACAGCTATAAATAACTCTCCTGTCCCAGAAACTGCAGATCTTTAGACCCTGCTTCTGCTCGAGCAACGGGGAGTTTCTGTTGGTCTAAAATTGTTGCTCCAGCCCATGCTCCCGCGTACGGCTCCCGGGATGCACCGGAGCTGCCTCTGGCTGCGGGCAGGCGGGCAGCAAGGATGGGTCGGCGAGAGGGACAAAGTCCCCTCTTCCCGAGGGGACTCCGGGTCTCCAGGTGGCACTGTGGCACTGTGCCCGAGAGCAGATGGTTGCTACAACAGGCGGAGCGCTCACCATCACCCATCCCATTGAAACCGGCTAGTGCCGCCCTCTCATTGCAATTTAAACCTCAAATATCATATTCTTGTGCACACTGTGTGCATGGCAGCTGAGGAAAAACACACTGCTTTGGTCTAACAGTCTGACATGAAATGAGACCTCGGCAGCACCATAAATTAATCCCAAGACATTCAGTGAGGTCTTTGGAGAGAGGTTAGGCCACAAGTTAAATGGACTCGCCACCAAATGCAGCCAGTGCCAGAACATTCCAGGGACCCCAGCAAAGCAGAGCTGCTAAAGCCACGGCAGCCTCCTGCTGCAGGCACTCAAAGCATCTAATACCTTGCATTAATCTAGCCAGCTTGATCTTAAAAGCCTTTCATTTTCTTGCTCGGGCTGCCCAAAGCCCAGACCTACTTCAGAAAATCAGGCTTTTGCAGCCAGAAAGCTTCACAGCTGAAGTGACCAACATGGGCTGCAGGAGCACAACACATGCACTGACCAGAAACAGCCCCAAAGCACACGCTGATCCATGATTCGATCAAATCCAAGACCCTGTCAAACAGAAAAGCCCTTCTCAACATCCAACAGGCTTCCCTCTACGCTCTCTCTGTTCTGTGCTCACAAAATATGGAGCTCAGCTTCCTTTCAGCAATGCTTTGCCCAAGGAACTTGACTTGCTCTTTCAGAGAAATCTCAGCGTTTCACTGTGGTGGCATCTGGAAGTGCTGCAATGTTGGGGCTGTCCTACAAGACAGCTTAAAAACCACATTGTGATCACTGGCCTAGCTCACTACTGATCTATTAATCATAATAAAAACATCAGCTCGCACAAACCAACTGGGTCACTAAATCCAGACCCTCAGGCAACTAGGTAATGAGCATTCCTTCTTCTGTGCCCATAAAACATCTGCTCCGTGGAGTCTGAACATCCCCTGTTGGTTTCTGCTCGTTGTGGATGACTCCCCAGGAAGCAGCAGCAGCAGCCGACCCGGGAGCAGGGGCTCGGGGAGCTGCAGAGACGCTGCCAAGGACCCCCTGGCTGGGGCAGGGGCTCACGAGGACCAGCCCTCACCCTTCGGATGTGCCAGCTGGTCATTCCCTGCTCTCACCTGCAGCTGGAGGCTCCCTCCTGCCTCCTCCCTCTTCATACCCCTTGACTTCCAACTTTTTTTTTTGCCCTTTGCCACTCCAGCCTTACTCCCTATTTACAGTGGATTTCAGGTTCCTAATGTGCTCCAACAAGGGCAAAACTTCTCCAGGTGCAGAAAAGAGGGAGAAAAAACATCCTGGACAGCTAATCACAAGCAAACAGCACAGTTTGGATTTGAATATGATAAACTGAGAGTAAATGTTAAAAGATCATCAATCAAATAAACAAATAAATAAATAGGTTGTCTTGAACTACAGGTACAGTTGAGGAAATTGTAGGGTATTTACTGACACTTAGGGAGCAAATTGATGGGCATACTAAGTGGTGAATATCCATCCAACCCCTGTTTTGGGCAGATTCTGGTGTCATAAATATTAGATGGCGAGGGAGGATGGAGCTTGTTTTGCTGTGCTGGGAGGAGAGCTGGCACAAATTCTCCTAACATTTAGCAGGGGAGCGGGACGAGCTGCAACTGAGCGGCTCTCCCTGGGCTCTTACGTTTTTGAATCCTCTGTAAAGCACCTGCAGTTCTCTCTTAGTAAAATTGGTCTGTGCTTCCAGCTGCTCCAGGCCTTCGGGTCTATGGCACACTGTAGTCATTTCTAATTCATCTTCAATTTTATCTGAAAGAAAAGACACGAAAATATTTGTTTAGCTTGGCACCTTTGCTCTGGTAATAGGATGGATAGCACAGACTGGATTTCAAGAGCAATAAGAGGGAAAAAAAAAAAAAAAGGCAAAACTGATCATCATTATGGTTTTAACCCCCTGAAAGCAAGGGAAAAGCCAGAGGAGTGGAGCAGCGTCTCCCTCTTGGTACCGGGCTGCGCAGGAGCACTCGCTCCGGGGAGCAGAAGCTGTGGGATGCGCGGGCGGCACCGGGTCCTCCTCACCTAGCACCGAGCGGGCTGGAGGGGGCTGGCCAAGCAGGAGCTCAACCCAGGCCTGTATGTGGCACCTAAGGAAAAGGTCTTTGATGCACACATTTACAGCACATTTACAGCATCATAAGATAGATTTCGTAGTCAGTTTGTTGCCTTTCACTATTTTCCCTTAAACCACCTCCTTTAAACCTTTCCTTCCATTCCCTGACACACTCCAAATAACCGCAGCGGTCTCAAAGCCATAAGAGGAGGTTGCTGCCCCCTTGTCCCACGCTGACTTTGCTCCTGCCTCTTGTATTTCTTAGTTGCATCTTCATTTTCCCCCTCTGTTTATGGCACACTAGGACTAAGCTGTGGAGATGCCCAGCTCAGGGTCGGGCTGCTGCACGTCACCACTGCAAATATGTCCAGATTTATCATTCCAGACCTCAAAACAGGACTCTTGGATTAGCTGGCTCCATTTTCATAGCTGCTTTATCCACAGCATATTAACTCCGCTTCAGGGTAAGAGCAGCTCAGACGATCTTCTTCCAAAATCTGTCCAGGCTGTAAGAATTATTTATTCTTGTATTTCTGTGTAAAAGATCATCTGTGTTTGCTTAGCCCATAGGATATGCACATTTTATGCATCAAACAAAATAAATAGTGGCTTCACTGTTCAAAGAGTAATCAGCCTAACCCGCTTGTCTGCACATGCATATTTTATGGATTGCTGCTAATGAAAGATATTGTATTTCATTTCTCTGCTGGTTGCTTGAGAGCAGAGAACGAGTTTTCATTGGAGCAGATCAATATTTTAACTGAAGGCACACTTTGGAAATCACTCGGCGAGGTTCAATTTATACATCCTCTCATATTTGCTCTATTTTTATCTTTTGTTATCTTTACAGCTTGAAGGTTTCCATACTTAGACCACTTGCAACCAGTCTTCTCTCTCAGCACAGTAAAGAAGGCTGAAGAAATTTACATTCCTCCCAGTGATAAAACAGAGTAATTTAACACTATTCCTATACAAATAGGCTGGTGCAGCTACATGCCTGCAGACAAAACTGCTTCACTGGGGAGGAAAACAGCTTTTAGCCAGTGCTGAACACTATCCAGAATGGAGCTGGGCAGTGGGACCTCCTCCTTGTCCTGCCCGCTGAAGACCACAGTATGAGGCATGTTAGAGACTAATGACATTCCTAAGTTAGCAGAGGAAACCAGCTCCAGAGAGTGCTGACACCCTATTTCCATGCTGCAAAATACACGGTTAAAGAAAAAAAAAATCAAGATGTAAAATATGGCTAAGGTATCCAGTGTTAACTGTAAAACTGAACGACTAGATGAAATGGGTAGTTTTACAAGTCCAGCAGAAGGGGATTAAATTATGTAAAAGAATTACTAGGCTGGATCTTATTTTTACTAAAAACAAACACAAACGGTTCATTTTAGGAGTAAGGACATGAAGAAAAAAAATTAACTTGTAACTGAAAGGTTATCTACGACATTGTTGAAAGGAATCTCCAAGCAGGAATACTTGCTTGGCCAGATGTCACACAAAACACACCCTGATGGCAGGAAAAAAATTGCCGATTTTTAAAGGCTTCAAAAAGAGAAATATCTACAGGCCTGAGTCCATAAATGGTCATCATGGTGGAAAGTTGTGGGAATGGGAATTGGGAAGAGTTGCATTTCCTGCTACCTCATGGATGCAAACCCTGGAAAGCGGCTTGAGCTTTTCCAGCATTGGCAGAACACCAACAACAACAACATGCATTTTGGAAGAGTCCTTTGAGGTCTGCGGCTTGAGATCCCAGGGAAAGGGCTGCTAGAAAGAAATCAGGAGCTTGTTGCCATCAGTATTCCCAGAATGGGAGTCAAATAGAACTTAGGAACATATAGTTGCACCTTTATGATGGCCTAGAGAAGGGTTAAGCAAAATGCACTCATGTCAAATGTTAATTAAAAAAAAAGGGGGGGGGACATGACACTGAAATACCTACTGAAATATCAAATATTAAACACATTTAATTACATTTGAGCAGTCCTTTATTAATAAATTATTATTATTATTGTCTGCTGGTGAGATCAATCTCCACACCAAAGGGACTCTCCATGGGATAGAGAAACAAACCAGAATTGATGTGTCTGCACATCCACTCCCTTTGCTTGGAATTACCCTCTGATGCTTCCCGCTCCATTCTCCCTGCCAAGTTAATTGCACCAACAGCTGCATTTAGCCAGGGCGAGCCCAGAGCGGCCCCAGATGCCCAGAACGGCTGCATAAGAGCCCTCTATGGAACAAAAGTCTGAGATTAAAAGCAGATGAATTTTAAGATTTTCTTGGCTAACCCTTGCAATCAGCTAGGCAAGAGTTATGTGCAAGCATTTCCTCTGGCCTCTACTCCTGGAAATCAGCTGGGCTGGAAATCAGGGAGCCACTGGGCCGCGTCTCCTTTGGGAAGCTGCAGAAACATCCTTTTGGGACAAACACTTGGCTCCAAGCAGCTGTTCACATGCAAAACCTCCACCTGCAAACAAAGCTCACTAAAAGCATTGGTTTTCACTGCCTTTTATTTTGCTTGCTGCCAGCATAAAAAGTGAGAATAAACTCAGCCCGGGGGACCCATTTCCCATCTCAAAAACAATTAAAAACCTTTTGCTACAGAAATTATATGTAGTTGAACTGCTTTAAATTTTATCTCTCTGATACATGTAAAACCATCAGGCAGGGTCGAGGAAAGAGTAAGAAAAATATTTAACCAAAACAAAACGACAGCTGTAGCCAAGTGTCGTTTTTCCCCAATTTTCAGGTGACAGGGGTGTAAGTGCCATCAGGCGCACGCAGGATGGCTCCCAGGTGTATTTTACCCGTGTTTCTTCGCCAAGCTGCCTCCTGCCCTTATTCCAAACTGCAGGCCAGGAGGGCAGAGCCAAGGCCACGGGGCAGCTCTGCCATGTGAGCAGCTCTTGGCATCAACTTGGCAGTCTCAACGGAGGCCTTCCTGTGCCAAGAGGTGCCCAGGAGCTTCTGCTGCCTCGCCAGGGCTTGGCCCATGGGCACCTGGAGAAATTCAAACAGTTAGTACAGGGGGAGCAGTCTGCCAGGCTGTGCAACCGCTGCTCTTTGGGGCCACTTCACCTGCAAAGTGGCGACTTCATGCGACTTCATGCTCCTCAAAGCCCTGGGAGAAAAGTTCAATAGCAAACTAGGCCAAAAATAACCGAGTTAGCTGTATTGCAAAGGTAGGCACCTGGGCTCTCTCAGCATTGTTTTTTAGGGGAGCATTCGGCACACGGTTTGATCCGCATTTGTGAGAGGCATTAGAGCACTGCTCGGCCCAAGGGCACCTCGACCCTGGGCAGCTCCTGCCTCCCAGCAGCCCAGCTCCAACCACCTCCTCACTCCCCACGCAGCCGGTGCCAGCAGGTGCCCCAGAGCTTCCTAACTCCTCTCCAAACCGCTTCTCCTTCAACGCCTCAGCCCTCCCTGCCGACAGCGGGGAAGCACCAGGACTCCCCTCGCTTCACTCCACGGCTGCATTAACCCATCGGTCACTGCCCCTCTGGGCGCTACAACGCCTCCAAGGCCCCCAAAACTGCAATCCTCAGTGTTGTGTTTCTCTCTGAAACTTGAGGTTAAGGGAAAAGATGTATGCGAAAGGGAAGGAAAGGAAGGGAGAAGCATCTCCCATTCAGTGTCTAATAAGCGCTGCTCTAAATTTGCATTCTAACGCTGCTGGTAAACTCATTTCCAAGCACTAGAACAAAGAGATGTAAATGCAACCATTCACTAGAGAAAGCAGGATAATAGTGTCCTCATTTAGTACGGGTGAAAGCAATGAATAAAAGAAGAGCTGGCGCAGCATGGAAAGGTCCCACTGTAAATATTGGATTTGATAAGATGAATACTCATCAGAGATCACCAACAGATAGCAGGAATACAAGAGCTTTGGCATTAAAAAAAAAAGGACAAATCTGCTTTTCTGTATTGCAAAACTTTGTGGATTATTGAAACTTTAGAATAAAGATAACATTTTACATATAACAAATATTTTCGTTCTTTTCAGAGATTGGGAAAAAAGTCCTTAAGAGATTAAAACACTCTCATTTAACAATACATTTTCCTTCGCCAGCTGAAAAAATTCACGAAAGTCAGCTTTCAATGACTGAATGGAAAATTAATTCCCTTCCTGAATATGAAAATGAGAATTAAAGAGTTTTGGGTTCAGAATCTATACTTTTTACTTAGTATCCATTTGCTCCTCTTTGAAAATCTGCACTTTTTAAGTGGGCACAACAGAAGACATCTGAATCAACCGAGTTCATGGGCTTATGTCTACTTAGCAGATTAAACAGGATAAAGAAAAGAAACCAGCACGTTGCTATTGACACGTCCCAAAGCTTTTCTTAAAAAAGGCCAAAGCAATTTGTGAGAACTTGAGCACTTTTTCTCGTTTCTTCCCCAAAGAGTCTAATACGTCTTTCCTAACTTGACACCCATGATACAAATTCCTATCTGGACAACTAAAGCAAAGCAAAGGCATCTCTGAAAAACTAGGGATCAATCAAAAGGAAAAGGAATTGGCAAAAAAAAAAATCAACTCACCACTTTGAAGATTATTTCTAATATGTTGGGGCATTATTCACAAACAGCAGGTACTACCATGTTCTCAGGACCATAGAAAAGCTATTAGTGGAGTACAACTGCCCACCTGGAGACGACACAAGGCCAGTTGGGACCAACGCAACACTACGTCTTAGTACTTCAAATTCAGTTACATTTTTCAATGCAATTTGCCTCAAAAAAGTTTCCTGAATTTCCTGGAGGTAAACAAAACTTCCAGGCACTGAAATAAGATGAGGAGGGAAAAAAATATTTCAATTTGCAGGCAAATAATCTCATTTAGCAGGCTAAGACTACGAAGATGGTTACATGTCCCCTGGGATGCTCCACGGGCATTTTCCACTTTTGCTCGTTATCTGTTCCCTTGAAATCAGCCAAAGCTGCCTGAGCACCACTGCGATTTTGTGCCATTCTGCTTGTGCTAGGAAAGCTAAATAAATAAAGGTCACCCTACTCTGCCCTTTCTCTTATATCCTCTAACAAGAGGCCTTAAGCCTTGCAGGAAAGTCCTCCCAGCACATTAGTGGCCTGGCAGCACAACTTGCAGCAAGTCATTTCTCTTCAGGGGCACGGCAGAACTTGAGGCAGTCACTGTCTGCAGGTGGGAGGAGAAAAAAACACAGAAAAAAACAACCACAACAAAACCAACCATTCCAAAAAGCTGCACTTCTTGGCACTTCACAACTACCTCAGTGTGCCTGGGGAACAGCTTCCCAGCACGATTCTTGGCTAACCGATGCTCCTCTTCTCTGTACAGCCACACTTGGTGGGGTTTTCCTCTTTGAAACGCGGATCGAGCTAAGAATGGCTATCTTGGGCAAGATCCAAATTTCACCTAATCCAGGGAAGACAGCAAGAAGATGAGCAGAGAGCTGCTCCAGGGAAGCCTGTCCTGGTGCCCAGCAGTTTCAGCTGGACTTCCCGCCTCACAGCTGAAGTCTTCAACACATAGCAGGGATATGTGAAGCCATCCACCTATGATGTTTTTCAGAAGGAGTATCAAAAACTCATCGCAGGGCACTGAAAAAATGAAATACTTATAGAAGAGCTCTGAATTATAAATAACTGAACTTAATTTCTTTTCTGGAATGGGTTATTCATCAAAAGCCTCTGATGAGCCAAGGCAATGCAATACAAATGGACTTATTCTCCTCGAAAAGAATGATCGCTGCCAAAAGTTTTTCCTCATTGAAAAGCAAATCAGACCCTTTGAGTTCCTGATTTATTATTGCCCTGATTTCCATGAGCATCGGTCTGCTTTAGCTTGCAGCGACACAAAGGCTTTGGAAGAAAATAACGAAGGAACATGCGATGGGGGAGAAGCAACCAGAAACAACAATTAGGGCAGTGCCTACTCCAAGGACATGCTATCAGTGGGTAATTCTGCGAAGAAATCACTTTGCTTTTGGCCATTCAGATGGGACAGGGATCTGGGACTCGATCTACACAGTCCACACAGAATCTGTCTGGTTTTCAGACTCTGCCGCATCAGGAAACAGGAGAATTTAGGCACTAAACAGTGCCATTAAACAGGCATGCTATAGATCCTATAGCTCACACCCAAAGGAGACATCATCACCCCAAAGATTCCTTCTTTCTACCTCAAAGGATTCCTGTTAAGGTTAAGCAGATTGTTCCAAAATGTGAAGCATAATTAAGCAGAAGCATCGATTAAGTATCAATCTATTTGCACAGAAAAAACAGCTCAAAAAATATTGTTCCAACATGGATCCAGATTCTTCAGAAAGTCAACAGGATTTTCACCGCAATGTGTTTGCTCATGCAGAAATGCTGTTTGCACAAACACACAGTGTTGAACACGGCGGAGCTGGCAGCACCAACCCGCCGTCCCGGTTCGCGGTACCGGGACCCGGCAGCGGGCTCGGCCTGCGCTGGTGTAGGAGAGCTCTGAGGGCAGGTCCTGCCATCACACCCTGGAGAGCTCCGACCTCAGGCAGCACATGGAAGCAACCAGCACTGCACAGGCCACTTGTTTGTGGAAAACATGACTGGCGAATGACTAAAAAAAAAAAAAAAACATTAAACATCTGCCCTAAGATCAGCATGGAAGTTTTTCTACGAGTTGCTAAGAAGTGGTTGATTTTTGACTAAGAGCAGGCTATGTGGAAGGCTGAAAGAAGCAACTGGCCTCCTGTCCCATGTTTCAGCCAGGGTTTCCCACCTTTCCGGTTGTTCGGCCATACCGCAGCGGTCACTCAATCCCATGGTTACCCGCTGGGCTGCTCAGCGGCGTTCGCGGGTCTCTCCTAGAAGTGCCCTTGGCCAGAACAGCATCTATCCCCCAGGAGAACACGGAACTGCAGCACGGGGCCAAGAAGGAAGGCTCAAGCAAGCCAGGAACTCTCCCTGCACTAACTGGCCTAGGAGCCACCAGCTCCTGAAACGGCCACCTGCAGAGGGGCAGGGAAGAGTCTGCGGAGCAGCCGAGATAACAGCTGCCCGGGTTGGGGACCGGCTTTAGCCAAGACCCCTAAAACCACCGGCAGCACCAGAGGCCCGGGCTGTATTCGGAGCAGAGCCGATTCGAGGTGAAAACATCAAAGCTTCTCAACACCAGAGCTGTTCTAGTTGACATCGTCTGAGGACTCGTGTAGGCGGAAAACAAATATGTAATTGAGGACATGAGCAGAACCACAACATCTTATTAAATTTTCATGCTGGCTCAGATTACTTTCATTTAGCAACGCAGATGTGGAATCGGGATTAGCAAAGATAGCACCCACGAGTAGCAGCCAAGCTGCATGAGCACGAGCTGGAAACCGTTCAGAGCAAAAACGGCTCTCGTTTGCACTTATCAGCTCTTACCAGTGGCTTGGCTTTAATGAATCTGTGAGAGTACTTCCTTTTATTAGACTCTGTGATTTTGTTTCTTCCATTCAGTTTTGAGGAAGTCACGTATCGGCCCACAAATGAGAAGTGAAATACACAGATAGGAAAGTAAAGCTAAGAACAAAACAGTTAAAAATAAAATAATATACAAAAAGCCTAAGATCAATCCCACACATGAGCAATATTAAAACGGAATATTTTGTCTGAAATGTCAAGGAATTACATAAAGCCCAGACTCAGAAGAGTTGAGGCTGGAAGGGACCCTGGAAATCATCCACTCCAAGCCCTGCTCCAGCAAGGTCCCCTGCAGCAGGTCACTGGGCATCTCCAGCCTATTCCCACAATAGATTCCCACAATAGGAATCAGAGCCTGTGCAAACACACTCAGCCTTTGTGCGGAGACGCTTAAGGGAGGCTGTCGCCATGTGATGGTGGTGGCCAAGGTGCCCGGCCAGGGCAGCTCCATGCGAGGACGGGCACCAGCACAGCCCCTGCGCTAAGATCTCCCCGCACAGCCCAAGATCTCCTTGGGAAAAGGAGAGGATTAGCTCTTCCACCCACTAAATTAATTAAGACTTAATTAAGACATGTTTGGACACGCATCCTCAGGTTAGGGTTCCCCTGTGTAGATTTAAGAACTGCAGGAGAGGGATGAAGGTAACGTTAATTATTTTCCATCTATACCGACTGTTCAAACAGCAATCCTCTCCCAGTGACAACCCGCCCGTTCGCTCAAGGGAAGCAGCCTTGCCCCCAAACTCTCAAGGATGTTCTTTAGCCACAGGAAACGTCTCCCCCTGCCACTGTAAATTCATACACGCCAAGAAAAACGATTCTGGCTTTCAAAACCCCAGGACTTGGCACAGAGCAGGGAGCTCTCGTGCTTCTCGCAAGACCAAGGGGACACGGGGCCCAGGGAGCGGGGCTGGAGCGATGCCCACGCCAGGAGCGGGACCCTGTGCAGGGAGCAGAGCTGATTGCGCTTCCCAGAGCCTACTAAAAGCTAGGCAAAACCCCTAAAAAAATCAAAAAATACCCTACAACATTCAAAACAAGCAAGATTACATCAGTCTTTTGTGCAATGATGATCCAACTTGTTTTTAATAATAAAAAAAAAGTCAACCTATTTTTTTCTTTAACTTTTTAACCTGACCTACATCTATTTAAAACAAACACAATTTTTATTGTATTCATTTATTTTTATCTCCATAGAGAGAAAAAAAAATCTACAACAAAAAAAAACCTTGGGATTGTTTTCCTTTCTGCTGCAATGAGACACCACATTTATTTCACAGAAAAACCTACTGCCGTTATTTATTAGCAGGCAGAAAGCTCCTGGGTATAATAAGAACTTGCTACATAAAGCTGAAGCTGCCGGAGGAAAGGAGGAATTAACCGTAATGAAACTGGTTTAAAGAGCCTCATAGTAACACTTCAGAAAGGGCAGCAGGACAAAGGAGTTTTTTTTTTTTCCCCCTGAAAAAATCACAAAACAGCTCCTGCTCTTTCTCCTTATGGCAACAAGGGCAAATTTTCCCCTTCTCCTCTTTACCTAATGGGGAGGGAAGCGGCGCAGGCACAGTGCAGCCCTGGCCACCTTGCTAATGCACAAATTCCCATCGCCGCAGTCCTCTGCCTTTGTAACAGCCCCAACAGACTTTTGATGCATCAGATGTGACTCCAGGACTCTGCAAACCACTACTTTCCACTTTGGCTGCGCCAGAGCGGCTAATCAGAGATTTGCTTTATTGAACTCATCCATAGGAGCGCCCTCCGAGAGGAGAAGGGAGATAAGCTGCCAAACTTCATACTGAACTAAATCCCTGCAGCTGAGTTATAAATTAATAACAAAGATTCACTCGATAAAATTACATTGGGAGCAAAAATGTAAAAAAACAAGGAGATTCTTTTTTCCCTTCACTCTTTCCCTATGGAAAACTGCTCAGGTTCACAGCAGATAAATGAGAAATAAAGTATGGATCCTGCATATGAATTCCAGCAAAACCTCCTTCCTGCAGAGCCAGTGCTGGTGGAACAGTGGTAGAAGCAGAGGGAGCTTGAAAAAGAAATATTCCTGCTTTGAGACGAAGCTTGGTGCACGATAGGACAGCACACAGGTATGCACCAGCATACTGCATCCAGCTGATGCTGCTGTGACATTCACCTGCCACCAACACCCGCCTGGATCGCAACGTTGTCCAAGATGGGCTGCGCCTCCTTCCCAATTCTTCATCAGAATTAATACTAGATATTTGCATTTAATCCACCACGCAGCTCAGATGTGAATATTGACGGGGACAGAAATGACCCAGACCTGTCACACAGTACCCACTGCATTTGCAGACCTCTTTATGTCCACACAGGCCTAACCTGGTTCTTGGGGTACGATCACCATTCCCCAATCTGATCTGCTGGATCAACAGGTTGACACTAACCAATTTCAGTTAAACACCATCCAGTAAGACACAGTGATGCCCAAGTTGGCTACTTACGCGTCCTCCAGCTTCTGCAGGAGCAGCACAGGTAACACACGTGTCACTGGAGGCCACTTCAATCTGCCCCTTCCCAGCTGAGGCGAAGGAAGCGGAGCCCCACCAGCACCTGCACTGTTGGTGACACTGCTGATGGCCTCTGTGGCCGCTCTCCCTCAGGAGGCCGAGCCCCTCCATCCTCCTCTCGCGGCAGGGTGGCATCTCTCATGTATGTGTGTGGACACGTGTGGCCTACGTCAACGTCACGACACCGACTAACGGCTATGGAAATAACAGGTCCATTAACCTGCAGCACAAACCCACTCTGTCTGCACTTGGT
>JASSRY010000156.1:1359235-1404921 GCA_032466555.1 Tinamus major | reverse complement strand
TCACGACACCGACTAACGGCTATGGAAATAACAGGTCCATTAACCTGCAGCACAAACCCACTCTGTCTGCACTTGGTGCCTGCAGGGCGTTGACTCTGCAAACTCTGCTACGCTCGAGTGCCAGGAGGAAAGCCTGGATTTGGGTCTTGCCATTCGCTATTAATGTAGAGACATGCTTGAGACCAGCAGAATTGAAGAGCTTCTGTCTCCACAGGATTATATATTGCAGGCCGTGCGCAGATAAGACCGGTTTTATATTTGCTAACGCTTCTGTGAAGCTGTTGACATAAGGCAAAGAAACAGCACTCTGAATAGCATTTTGAGGAAAAGAAAAAGAATTAACCACTGTCAAACAAGATAATATCCATCAGAGTGGTTATTTAAGTGTAGTATGCACAGACTAGAATGAAAAAAGAACCAAGTTTCAATCGAGCTTCGGAAAAATAACTCCATGAAGCTTTCAGTACATAAAGAAGCTGCATTAGAAACATTTCTTCACATCTGGGATTAAAACCTCAAGCCTCACCCAGAGTTTCACTTACCGGACAACAGCTCCGCAGTTACAGACCCCTATAGCAAGGAGGCAAACACCTTCAGTAGCTGCAGCACATATACTGGGATAGTTTGTCCTGATTTCTGGATTTTATAAGGGAGATTTTATTATTCCCCCACCAGCAGAGCTGTTGTGGTCCTCTAAGCCCTGCAACCACATTAGCTAGATTGCAACAGGCAGAACACAATATTGCAGCGCTGGCACACGCAGAGAGCAGCCTCCAGAACGAGCCTTAACAAGATCAGGGTGTTGTTACAGGAACCTCTACAATTTGTAAGCGAGTGCCCAATATTAACGGGAAAGAAGAGGGGAGTGACTGCTCCCTGCCAGAGACTGCGTGTGCTGCAAAACCTGAGGGTATCTGAAGGAGCCGGGAGAACCAGAGGCATCAGAGGATCGGATCAGATCAGGCGGACTGGAGGGATCCAAATTCCTTCCAGCGGAACCGGCAGCCTCCGGAAAGTCTTGCCCCACACCAGTTCTCCCTAGATGAGTTTTGAGATGGCACATTTGGACAGCTCAGTGCCACAAGACACTTCCTGGGAAGCTTCTCCTCACCCTGGTGCTCTCCCCTCTGCTCCATCAGCACAGCTGGATTCCAGAGCGGCTCAGGACTCCAGGGGCCATTCCTAGCTGCAACGGGCCAAGATACCGTACAGCAAGGAAACGAGACCTGACAGCATCCACTCAGACTCACCTTTTGCTACATTTTCAACTCATGTCTCTAATTTGCCGAGTCCTTTTAATTAGATTTATCAGCAAAGACGTGCTTCGCAGGAGATGGCACCCACACCTGTGTGGAGCAGCAGATAAGCACAACTCGAGCTCAGACACAAGCGCACGCCCTCCTGTCTGTTGCCAATGTGCAACTGAGCCGCCTGGATAAATTGGAAAGCAGAAAATTCCTGAGAAAAGGAACCCCCTCGTGGCCACACTGGCCATGTCCGTGCCAGCCGTGGGAGGGCTGCGGCTGCTGCCACCGGGGCGGCTCGGCCACAGCACGGACACCGCGGAGTCCCTCACGGGAAGGGGAAGTGTGGCATCCGTGTCACCAGCCCCTCCACAACAAGCTTTGCATAAGGACAAGCTCGTTGGAACGCTGCTGCGCTGTCCAAAAAAGGCTGAGCAACCTCCTTTTCTCATTAACTCACATAAGCTTCAATTCCAAACTTGCCCCTCCTCTGCCATCTCTGTGCTCCAGCAACCTTATGATGCACTTCCATACTTTTCCTATCTCACCTGGAAGTTTAATGCTTGCAACAGAGCTTCCCTTGAGTGCCTGGGCACTAGGCAGGGTGCTGAGGGTATTCGTACCTATTGATCCTGACCCCCAACCGGGGAACTAAATGCTTCCAAGCAACTGAATTAACCGCTATGTCCCACCCGAGGCATTTATTAGATAATAACCACAACAGTTCCACTGCTTCGGCACTGTGAACTAGCCCTGAACAAAGATGTTCTCACCGAATCGTTGCAGCACGCAGGGCTGTTACCTGCTTAGCGCTTCGCGTACGTTTGTTCCACAGTAACATAAGCTGCAAGTCTCCAGCTCTGAACCACCGCTGGGGCTTATATACTCTTACTTCCTTCTACTCAGTAATTGCAGAAGTAGGATTTCACCTGTAGAAGTATTTTAATGTTTTTGGCAACAGCTTTGAGACGCTTTTTGATAAAGACTAGGATGTACCTGATTAGTTTAGGGGACGGGATAATCTCCCATTTTCCACTTCTGCATACGGAAACTCTCCCTTCTGGAGGGGCGGTCAAGGCCTGTTTTAACAGAGGCAGGAGAGGGCTGTGTGTTAATTCCTCCTCTTCATATGAAATTCCTGACTGCTGCAGCCCAAACACGCTACTCAGAGCGGTTAAACTCCTGCAGGGAGGTCAGCAGACAGGATCACGTATTGCAGGCAAGGAAACAAAAAAAATTAGGACAAAAAAGACAACAACCAGGGTGCGACTTCAACATCACCCGTTTGGCACATGCGGGCACTAATGTTGCTTGAACAGAGAAACCAAAAAGGTGATTTTTGCACTAAGCAAGAAAGGTGAAATTTTCCCAGAGGAGAGCAGATAAAGAGAGGAAAATCCTGCTTGCAGGATTGCACAAAGAAGCCCCCTGTGTCTGCAAACAACACCCTTTAATAAACTGCATTAAGCTGTTCCAGTGGCAACAATTCTACGGGTCAGCAGTGCATCCACCCATCAGGAAAATACTTGGCACCTGTGTCTAACCTGCTGCTGCAAAGTGAGTGAGGCCAGCCAGAGAAAACTGCATTGAGTTGAACCTCCAACGAGGTCTTTGGTTAGTATATTTGTAATCTGTTTATTTTGGGGATTTTGGACCCTGACATGGGTCTTATCTAATCAATACTGAGACTAGTCTGAAAGCACAGTTCCTGTTTGCTCTGGATGTCTCCAGTTGGAAGAAATACAATTCATAAATCCATCAAAGGGGCCTGCAGGATGGATGGATTTCAGCAAAGGGGTTTTGTTAAAGTCACACTTGATCAGTTTAGTGCAGCCAGAATTTACTCTTGCCTCATGGAGAAGCTTCGCTGTCTTCAACCACAGATCAGTACCAAATTCCATCGGCTGTTTCCCCGAATGCCATTAAACACATACAGTCATGTACGGATGCTGCACTTGATAGGACCACCCAGCAAGAACACTTAGCTTGAGGCAAACGGGAACATTTTAATGCAGAACTCTGGAAAACACAGCCCGAGTAGCCAGCAAAGCCCTGGGCCCACCAGCACTTGCCTGTTTGCAGCAGCTGCAGGGGATCGATGGATGGTTCCTCACGGACCCGCTCCCCTTGCGCTCAGGCCAAAGCAAAGAACCCCCAAAGCCCCCCACAAATACATTTAACACAGATGCAGGTCGATTATTGCTGATCCTGAACTGCTGCTAAGGTCTCCGCTTTCAGCCTTTCCCATTAATCACCTCTAGGGATTAATGGTGAGAACAGGAGCTCACCTGCGGCATTAACTACACCCGGGGCATTCGGGAGACGCGTACACCTGCAGCAATTCAGGGAATTGCACATTTGCTGGATGACTACCTGCCATAGCTCCCTCTCTATAAGCCTTGCTCCTTATACTAGACTTAGGAGGACTCGGCAATCTACCGCTTGCTTTTTAAAAACGAAAAACAAAAGAATATCTAAGAGTAAGTCTGCTTCAGCTACAGCAGATACAGTAACACCAGTTCTAAAGAGGAGTAAGAATATAGGCAATTTCAGTGCCTAATATTATTTTTACACACAGCGCCAGGAAAACATATGGAATTTCTAGATATTCATAAATAAAAGCAGGGATCAGCATACAGTGAATATAGAGATGTTAAAAGTATTTACAGGGTACACGTACTCAGTGCCCCCTTCCCATTACTGCTACCCAGCAGGTCAAAGATAAAGATTAATGCCATTTTTAAAGATTTCCAAGTGATTGCACTGCACTAAAAGTCACCAGTGTTATATTAATATAATGACTTATATATGTAAGTACTACCCAGCATAAGTAAAATAATGAGGAAAGAAAACTCACAAGCTTTTATAATTTAATGAATGCCAGAGAAATATGCCTTGTTCTCCAAGTGAACAATTTTGCAGGCAAAAAAAAAAAAAAATAATAATTCCAACCAAAATTAATCAGGATATTCATCTTGTAAGACAGAATACCAGCACACATGTAATGACAGGTTTACATCTTCTCCAAGTCTGAACAAAATCACACTCACTCGGGCCAGACTTCTCATATTTGGTCCTTCTAGAATTTTGATAGCACAAATCTTACAGTGGCAAGGCTAAAAAAACCAAAAAGAACAAAACCCCCACTCCTTTCCTTGCTTTTAACAATATCCAGTAAAACACTGTATTAGATATATTTTTCCTCTACGTCTATTCCATACTTAGTCACCTTTACCATATTCTAAAGATAATCCCCAAGTAAAGTAACACGGGTGTTTAGGTTAATATTTGTTATTCCCCTGCTAGGCAAACACGGTGCAGTTAGTGATCAAGGCAAGAATAAAGGCAGTGACTTGTGGCTCCCTCTTTGTTTCAAAAACCTCACTTGTTTCATCCAGAAGTTCTTTTCTTCTGAAATTCGCAGTAATCCACACGTCCCTTTATGAATAGATAACACTCCTGCCAAAGTTAACTTTGCTCTTAAAATATATATGCCTTACTTCCCTGGGAAAACCTTCTTGGGGAAAACAAGTTCATTATAGTGGAAACCGGAGAGAGATCAAATCCCCCAGTTCAACAGTTGAAAGCAGTTTCTGCCTGATATTTTGCTTCTGGTTACTTTGCTGAAGTGTCTGGATTAACAAACACAGGAAAGTTTCCCTTGCTTTATCCCCACTCAAAAGCTTTACTACCATCGCGTCTCTAATCCGCAAGTGCCACGGCAGGAATCTTTCAGGTGACCCTGTGAAACCACAGACTCAGTTATCAGCTGTGCTTCTACTGACCTGAGACACTTGTCCTTTTCTAAGTTGGGACTAATTTATCTTTGAGAGAGAAAAAGCATAATTAGTAAGACAGAATTAATTTTAAAAATCTAATAAAATGAGACAAAATACATGTGGCAGAGAATCACCCTCAGCATGACAATTCCCTCCAGCTACAGCAACGTACTCAAAGCCAAAGTCCTCAGCAAAGCAAAATCGCACCTTGCAGCCTGTGGAATTTTCCTAAAAGACGAAGGTGATGTCGACAAATCTGCACATTCGGTAAGAGGAAAATCCTCCCGCCAGCCTGCGGAAGAGGGGAGCGGGCTCCTTACCATTGGAGAGGTCGATGAGCCCCAGGTAGTGCAGGAGCTTGAGCGAGGAGCACACGAGCACCACGATGCCCAGCGTCTGCAGCCCCTCCGAGTCGCCCTGCGGCCACATCGCTCGCGGCGCCGCGCTCCGGCTCCACGCTCCTCTTCCCGCTCCTGCTCGTGCTCGCTCTCTCCCTCCTTGGCTTTTTTTTTTTTTTCAAACCTGGCAAGCAATTTCTGCGTTTAACAGTAATCTATGGGTTTATATTCTCTCACTTCAGGGTAATTCTCCACAGAGTTCACTGCGCTCCCGGACAGCTGAACATGATGCTGCTACCTCAGCAACATCACGGCTCCATTTCCCCCCCCCCCACCTTGCTTTCCTTCATTCTTTTTAAGACATCCCTGATACCACTCAAATTTTACAGCTGGGATTTTTCCAGCGATTCTGTGGGCGCCAATACTCCCTGTGGCTGTCTCTGTGCTGGAGAGCAGAAGGAGCAGTAGGGGAGGGAGGGGGTCCCTCTCCCTTCAACTTGCACCCACCAGAGCAGGGTGCTCCTGCTCCCCAGGCTCGCAGGCCGGGCTGCTCTGCTCCCTCCACGCGGCCCCCATGTCCCCACGCCGGGGACTTGGCTGCGCCAGAGCCAGGTGCCGAAGCACCCAGAGGCTTCGTGTGGCACATGCACCACGCGACGGCTGGGAGCACCCCAGCACGGGCTGCAAACACTCCGAGATGTCCCCACCAACGCCAGGCTGGAGCTGCAGAGCGTTCCCACCTCCTAGGGGGATCAGGCCACAAGAAGCAAATACTTGAATTGAACTGGGGCTTTGCTGCTGGATGCAGGTGGCCGTTGAACAGGTCCCTCCTGCAGATGTGCCACTCCTAAGGGCTGTCATGGGTACCAGCCTGGCCAGACCCCCACGGCACCATGTCAAAGACAACCCAATAAATGAGCACTTGAGGCCAAACTGTTTGTTGGGGTGTTTTTGGTACCTGCAGCACCTCCAGCTCCTGCTCATGGTCCTGCCCGCATGCCAGGCAGTGACACCACGTTACGGGGCCTCCTTCCCAGGGGAACACACTCACCTCCAGCACCGCAGAGCGGCTCGAGTCACTGCCATGTCCAGTCTCTGCCAGACGCGAAGAGAAATGTGTATGACAGAGGTCTAAAAAACATCTAGCTCCTATCCAAGTTTTATCACATCCCACTTGCATGAAAGGAGAGCGCTGTATCTGGCCAGGAATAGTGACCACCAAAATAGGCGGGCTCCTTGCTGCCTGAGGAAGGGGATGTGACGGGTCTAGGGGCTGCCGGGGCCTCGGCGCCGGCCGCTCTCGCTGCTGCTCGCTGGGCTCGGAGCACGCGGCAGAAACTGCTCACCTCGCGCGCTCCCGCACGCACGAATCTGTGCACACGCCGCCACGTGCATCGGCCTTGGGAAGGCCAAGGAGCTTCCCTCAGCAATGCACAAAACCCCCCAGTCTCGTAAGCACCTCAGAAAAGCAAGCCAGAGGGGGTCCATGACGTGCAGTTTATCGCAAAGCACCTGCCCTGCTGCAGAGGCGCTGTGCAGCTCTCCAGACCCAACGCCCCACTTCCTAAAGCCCTGCACAGCTCCCTCTGCAAGAGGCACAGGGAGAGCACGGAAAACCTTACGATCCCATCACTGCTGTTACTATAACTTATGCCAAGTCCAAAATTTTCAGGGCATTAGGAATCCCTATTCCTAAAATAAGCAACCGCAAGAGAACACTGGGCTTCAATCCTAACTCCTGGCTGCATAAAGACCTTGCAGCTGTCACCTCCACTCATGCCACAAGCCCAGAAGCCGTTTGTCACCGTGTCTAGCGTTGCCAAAGCCTAACCCCAACCACCGCTTCTGTGAGGCCAACCTGGAGTTTTCAAACAGGCACGTAAGGAAGAAGCACTCTTGTTGGGGACTGTGAGTCTGCTTTGGGACCACCGTGTCCACCTTGCTCGTGTGCTGCCCTCTTGGTTCCTCATGCTTGCCTGCCTCCTCTTAGTCACTTGGCCTCTGCTATTTTAACGTTCATGCTACCAGGAGGGACTGCTGGCCAGGGATGCTCTAGGGGAGGCAAAGCACACGTGTCCCAAAGGATCATCCGTGTTCTCCCACTGCAAGAACTGTTGGAAGGAAGGGAAGAGCAGCTTTCCTCAACAGCCCCCCTGCACCTCAGCCTTCAGCTACAGCGACTCTCATCCTTTGCTGTAGCAGTGAGTTAAGGAGAGATGTTGGCTCTCTGATTTAAACCAAAGACTAGTCCATGCAGTCAGCATACCCACACAAAATACAGCACCTCTTGACAAGGCAGAAGTATTACTCAAGAACTTATTAGGTGCTTTATCCAAACCATTCCTGGAACAAAGCCCCGAACCGAATCAATGCCAAATAAAGAGTTAGTTTCAAATTTTTTGAGTTCCCAGGAGCAAACATTTGCCAGCCCCAGCTTTTGCAGAAGAGCAACTGGAAGAACACAGGTTTTCCTAGTTATATACCAACAGTGTTAAGCTCTCCAGTGAAGCAATAAGAAAAGTTTTATGTACACTAGATGCCTCAATAATAAACGTGGTTGCCAACACCTGCTGTAGGTATCTCGTGTGCAGCAAGAGGGCTGAACGCCCCAGTGAACCACGAGGAAGGTCCCTGCCGTGTTGACTCATTCCCAGCAGACTGAATCCGCCGCAGATTCCCCCCGCTGATGACTGACGATCAGCCTGGTGATCTGGGCGATCTATACCCTCCCCTTACGACTCAGTTGGGTAGAAATAGATCATACTAAGGGTGCAAAAAAGCAAGACACAGAAGCACCTTCCCACAGCAGAAGTTTCCCTCAGTGTCCAAACTACTGGGAAAACATTCGCATTTTCGAGGAAGAGAATTCCTTCCCTCACTGTGTTTTAAAACAAATACAGAGTGATACGTTCTCATTACCCACACCTGTAAGCAAACCTCCACTGACAGTCTATTATTAGCCTGGTAAAACCCCCTCAATATTAAATTTTTGTCATTTTGATTGAATATTCTTTTGCTCTTGTATTACGGTAAAGGATAAACAAGACCATTCGATTGATTCTTCTTGCACAGTTCGTTATTTCCTTCATCTCTACAACATCTCTGTTTATGGATTTTTTTGATACTTAGCAATTGTACATGCTTTTCAGAGGGCTATCGTCCATAAATCTCCCCATTTTCATTCCAGCTCTCTGAAGCCCTTTCATTTCTGTTGCATTAAAAAAAAAAGACCTAATGAGATCATTTGCAGTATTGCGAGTGGCTATATTAAAAATATAAAATTACTACTGCATATGTATTTATCCAATATGATCTTTTGTGTGCACATAAACAAGTTGGGGTTTTGTTGCTTTGCTTTTTAAACCAAGCAAACCAAAATGAAACTGGTCAAGTCTCATGAGGGACTTTAACTTCTCGAGACCCACTCAGCGATATTGCTGCCTTAATTCCAGCTTTTTATCAGCCTGCCCTGGTCAACGGCCCCTCATCTGCCCCACTCCCCGCATGTGGTTAAGTCCCTTCTGCGTTTCTCTAATTTCTCTGGCGCTGGCCGGCCTGAAACCATTCGTGCCATCTGCAGATGGTGACAAGAAAGCCACTGACTGATAACTACCACCTACGGCTTGGGGAAAATCGCTCTAGGAGTAAATCAGTACATCTGCTCTCTTCTACGTAATTGCCTGCTCAGAGTCCCTGCCCGTTAAGCCAAGGGCCGTTTGGAGCAAGCGGGCTCAGCTCCACACCACTGGCACTGCTGCAATCCCACCCTGACCCCTCTGCTTGCAAATTCATTTGGCCTCATACCTTGTGTTTTCCAGCACTTACTCGCCAGCCTGGAGTCTTTCTGGAAGTCCTGGCTAATTACCCGTTATTATTTTTGTCGCTGGAGATACATTCTGTATAATGATAGGTGAACCGCACAGGTCTCATTAGTTCGGTTTGGATAACGCAGAAATTCGGATGCTTTCCAGTAGTGTTGCACATGGAGCCAGGAAAAAGGAGCTGGTCTCCTCAGCCTATCGTTTCCTCATAGGCTGCACCTTCCAAGTTGCTTTCCCTACCTGGAAGTAACCAGCAGATGAACCTCATCCTGATGTTACCTAACCATGCTGCTGCAACAACAAGAAGCTGCAATTCCACCCCAAATTTTCCCCTCAGTTCAATTCTTCCTACGCGCAGGAAGAAGCCAATGCTGTATTTCCGCAGCGTTTCCCTGCTTCCCAGCAGGGACATGAGGCTCAGGGGTCTGAGGAAGCACAGACACGTCCTGCAGAGAAGCAGGGGGAGCCCATGCTGCCTTCCCCTAAGTCTAGGGAATTGCAGCTAGCAATTCCCAGCTTTCGGTTAGCACAGCTAGCAGCAAGGACTGGCCAAACTGGGAAAATACAGAAATACCTTTAAATAAGGATTCCAGGAATTCAGTAAGTCGTCACTGACTTCTCTCAATAGTCAATATTGACTATTCTCAAGACCACAGTGACCTGAAGCACAAACAACTAGGCCCTATCTTGCAGCTACCAAGCAGAGGCCAAGCGAAGACTGGTCCTTGCTCTGCACCGCTCGTGGCAAAGGCTGCTCTGAGTGATGTCCACATTATAGGAAGCCTCCTGTGACTCCAAATCTTCTCCAAATCGTGCGAAGACCAGCTATGGAGGAAGAAATCAGGCAGCCTTGGAGGACTAACTTGAGCCACAGCTCACATACTGCCTGATTTGGGTTGGAGGCAATTTATAATTAATGCAGGAGTAATAAGAACCTCTGCCAACTGTTAAAACATCATAGATGGCAGTTCAGCCAGGCTCCATTATACTTTCCCCCATTCACTAGCTTTCACTGCTTTTCTTTTTATTTATTTATAAGCCAGCACAGTTGCATGACCATAGCAACGAAACCAAAGGCAGCTGGCTCCCGCGGTCACAGCTGGCTCCCGCGGTCACAGCTGGCACATCTGGCTGACCATTTCCTATGGGACCTGCACCAAGCAACCAGCTGCAGCCAGCACAACCTGTTGCAGGCAGCAGCAGCCAGAAGCCACCACCAGCAGCATCTCCAGAAGACACACGCTCTGCAGCGCCGCTTTTGTGCTCGCCGGGTACCTGCCACACTGCTCAGGGTCACGAAGCCGCCGCGAGGCTGCAGGCCACCAGCCACCGTGTCTGGCTGCAGTGACTTTCTCATTACAGGTGGATTTTTCCCCATATTACATATTTCCCCCGGGCATCAGATTGCCACAGCTTCATTCTGATTTTTAATAAAAAAACTGATTAACAATGCAGAACCTCTGGTCTCCCATTTTCTTCTAATAGATTGTATTTTTGAGACTCATATTGAAGTAAGCGTATGAGAATGATAGCGAACAGGTTTATTGTTCAAGGGCTGAGAAGATCAGAAGTTCACAGGAAGGGCAAACCAACAGGTGACAAATCACAGCTGAAGAAAAGAATGCAAAATCTGCCTAACTGTTACTATATACTGTGAAATCTATATAAATATATATACACACATGTAATATACTGTCAAACAGCTGTTTGACTCAGTTGTTTAACATAACTGCATCTATTCCTCACAGTTTCTGCAGTGGCAGGAATATTGGCATCTTAGCTTGCCAATGCATGTCACAGTTTGCTGACAACGCGTGAGATGCTCCTTCTGACCAAGTCCTTTTTCTCATTCCAGGCCTTTACCTTATAGGAAACAACCCTGAAGAACCAAGCTAGTGAAGCCACCCAGCACTGTGTGTGCTTCACTCTCACACTCTTCTTCCATCCTAACATCAGTCACAGCAAGAGGAACGGGCAGCTAATTAGCTGGGTGCTTCCTTTTTTTGTTTTTTTTGTTTTGTGTTGCTTTATTTTTTGATAATTTGTTAAATTATCTGTAATTTATATTACTGTTTTTCTCCCAGCTTGAAAGAAGACTTAATTGGATATTTGCACAATTAGCCTGAAAAAGCACCTCAAAAATAACCCTTTTACTAGTTCACACTAAGATACTCAGGAAGGAATTATGGAACAGTAAATAACTACATTTTAGATCCACCATGGTCTCAAACTACACGTTGCCTAAAATATTTGGACTCCTGGGCCAAGTACTAAAACTCTCATCAATCAGTGCTTTGTGATCAAGGGGAAACCAATTACAAGAGAGTAAGTCTATTAAGTCAGTGTCAGAATCCAAGCTTCCCAAAGAAAGAGTCCCCAGTTGGTGTAGACAACTTGGGAAGCAGCCAGAAGTTGATGCTCTATCTCTGCAAACGTAGAGACCAGGAGAACGTTTGGAGGACACTGGGCCTGGGACTGCTTGGCGCCCTCCAGAAGGGCTTCAGGAAGGTCTGACCAGCAGAGAGCTCAAAGAGGAGCTTTCGTATAGCTGCACACGACAAACTATAACGAGGATAAGTTAAAAAATGGCAGAAAGCTCAGAGATAGGAGATCCCCCTCAAAAAAAAAAAAAAATCAGGATAGTGGGGAGAAGGGTAAAATGCTCCAGGCGCATCAAAAGGGAAGAGATGCGTCGGGAGGAGCGGGAAGAAAAACTAAGATCCTGGGGGGCTCTGCAAGCGGATTTATATTCAGCAGTTCAGCTGGAATTGCAAGGGCAAGTGCAAACTGAAGGAGATGGTTTGTCCTACGTCATTTCTTACTGGGCATCAAGGACATGCAAGGTATTAAGAGGAAAGGCAAGATGCTGTTCAGGATGATCAGGGTCCTCTATCTGAGTCAGTCTCATTTTGGCCAGCTGAAGCATAATGAGTTCATTATACGGATAGTGTAATGTAGACTTTGGATCGTCTGTAGACGATCCAAAGGCCCTCATTTATGCCAGCTTAGGAAGAAAGTACCTATCAGTTCAATAAATATTTTCATGGTGATCCCTAGGATTCACTGGGGATCTTAATAAATATCTGCCTCTTCCTAAACATTCCTGTCAAGCTGCTGACAGGAACACGTCCATATTAAAGCAAAACTGTATGCTGGAGGATACCCCCCCACACACACTGCTCCACCTCTATTTTAATTAAGCTCCAACTTATTAATTGGAAGGCACGTTCTTGTGAAAAACGTACAGTGCCTAATTTCCATTATTAAACTAAACACCAGTTTGGATAAATCAGCAGATGCTTCCCTGCTGCTCGGAGGTGTCGCAGTGCAGGCCTGGAGGGAAATACTTTTAGATGAAATGAAAAGGAATTTCAGCACTTATTCAGTTCAGAACTCTTTCAGGCAAGGAACAAACTCAAAATCTAGCAACAATGCCAAATTATGTCCAGAGGTATTGGAGATGATCGTGTAAGCACATCTGAAACACAAAACACTCCTCAGCACACTGAAAAATCCTTGGCTTGGGCTTTCTCTATCCTTAAGCATTTTATATTCATAGAGAGTAGTTAATTATGAACAACTTTTTTTTTTTTTGTTAATCACCATAAAAACATGTGCTACAATAAACTCATTCTGGTACAAGATTTATCCTCCAGTTAAAGCTTTAAAATTTTAAACCACGGATAAGTTCTAGAGCTGAATCCCCCTTCCCTCCATCTCTAGAGAGGAGGAGGGGTTGGCAAAACATCCAAGCACTGAACTCTCCACTCAGCAAAGAAGCGTCATTTATGGTTGGCCTGTAAAATAACCATCTACTAGAGAACAGTCTCCTCGTCCTTGCAGGCTGGGCACAGCCTAGACCCGAGCTGGGGCAAAGGCTCAGTTGCCAAGAGGAGCATCTGCCTGCATAGCTTTGCCATGGTAGCTGTACAGAAAAAAATAAAGGTTGTTTTCAGATCAAAATAATTATGCTTACCTGTCTGTATCTTAGGGCACTCATCATAGGGAAAAAAAAAGCATAAATCATGATTATTTTGGGGAGGAGGGAAAAAATGTGAATCTAAAGTAGCTTTATGTGTCCAACAACTGCATGTAAGATCTGCAGATCATTCAGTTGCACAAAGTGCACTAATCCCTATTCAGTTGCTCGCTCCAATATCATCAAGACAGGCAAGGGTGGAAAAACCATTTCATACACACACACAGCGGCAAATCGGCATGGATTCGGCTAAATAATTGATCTGAACAGGAAGGAATTTTCTAGTGTTTAGTTCGGTGCCCAGATTGCAAAGCTAAAATCCTTTGTGCTAACATGCCCCAAAAAACATTTCCTGCATATTCCTCCTGCATGCCAAGCAGGCAGGCCCTGGCTGTCAGGACACAAAGCCCACACACACATGCCCAGGCACCAGCAAGCATTAATACTGAGGTTTCTTCAGACCTGGGCAGAAGCTATTTTCTCCAGTGGGGGAAAAATACATCTTCCAAAACATCAGGAGAGCACCTTGCGAGCCAGGTAGGTGAGCAATCCCATCTTCCCTGTGCATCATGTCAGATCTACTAAAATCCTCCCCATTGCTTTAGGAAGCGAGGCTGAGGTTAGCGTATTTGCTCAACACATTCAGTTCAAGCCTGAGTTTTGCAAAGATAAGGAGGGCGATGCTGCAGCTCCTCCTAAGGCCACCACGGCCGGGAGGGCTGCCACATTCCCCCTTGCTAATTGCTTTGGAGTTCTCAGCTCTCTGCCTCTTCCCTCCCACCAAACGGGAGGAAGACCCCAAAGTGCCCACGTTGCTTTTGTTGCTGCTTCAAACCCAAGTCACATAAAACTGCCTGAGCCTCCACCCAGCAGCCAGGAAGGCGCCTGCAGCTCCGCTCCCAACGGGTGCTGCAATGGCAAAGGATGACTGCTCCAGCTGCGGATAACGGCACAGAGAAATGGGAATAAGGCCTGAGAACCTCCCCTCTCTCATGGTAAATCTGTGGGTGTTTTTTTCTACTGATAAACGACACAGTTGGGAGACATTGTTGCATAAACGGACTTTAAATGTTTATGTCCTGTAGAAGTTTATCTAAGTGCTATGAAATGGGAGAAAGTGTCCATACAACCTATGAAATATTTCTTTTTTAAAAAACTATGTAAGGAGTGTGTTGGTTAAAAAACAAGTTAAGTTAAAAAGACCCAAGCAAACAAAAATTAAAGGCTGCCGAGGTCTAGAGGAGTCACCCTGGGCTCGCCTGGCTGTCTGCACAGCAAGTAATCTTGCCCAAACCCTTAAAGGAAATTGCTGGGGCTTGTGTTTACTCATGGACCCACCTGCATTTTGTCCACTCCTCTGGGAGGTTACTTGGATGCTGTTTTTCTCTCTCCCGCTTCAAAACCCCAGACTTAAAACCTTCACTGCTCCCTGAGTCCTACTGAATTTCAGAAAGCTTCAAACTCAAAAGAAGAACAATGATGTGCAGTGAAAGCAGCAAAAGACAGGAGGAAATAGTGAAAAACCAAATGATAAACCAAGACTGAAAAGGAAAGGAGGGAGACATCGGATGGAAGCAAGTTTATTCACACCGCATGCGTCAAAGATGCTTTGATTATTCCTCTAATCCTAGATAGGGAGGCTTGGCTTCGGTAGGAAACATGTCATGCTACTGGATCAATCTTGAGGGAAGAAAATGCATTCCCAAGTTGCCAAGAAGAATGGAAAGTGAGGAGACTGCCTATGAGAGCCTCGGTACGTAGCTGGGGGGAGCAGGAGGGACGCGAAGCCTCCATCTGCAGCCAGGTCCTGCTAGGGAGGACGAGGCAGTGCTACCCGCCCAGGGCCCCTTATCCCTGGTTTAAACCTGTATGTACCCAACAAGAGCAACTCTGTCACCTCTGCGGATGCTGTTGGGGATAGCTGGTGATACAACCCAGGGCAGCATCCGTGACTGGGGGGGGATAGCAGCACCAGGCCTGAGAAATCTCCAGGGCTGCTCCTGGGCTCCAAGCGAGTGCCCAGGAGCTCACTAAAGCCTCTGAGCAGCTGCCCAGGAGCTCATACTGCAGAGGAAAACGGCAGCTATCACAGGAACACCCAGAAGCACCAAGGCTGAGATGCCTAGAGGAAAATCAAACACTCAAGGATTGAGCATTGTACCTTGTGGCCAAGTGTTTTGCCCGTGGAGCTACAGCAAAACCCACCCATTCTCCTGTGAGCAACGCCAGGGCTCAACTGCATCTGGAAGCTACTCGTTTCAGCGCGGAAAAGTAAACAGCATTTGCAAATTCTGTTTGCTCTTCAGAAGACCCTTTGGGAGTGGGCCAGCACAGGGAGAGCACACGCTGAGTGGATCAGCAGCAAGGACTCGGCTTGCCCTGCAAGCCAGTGCGGGATCTGTGTTGGGGTTGGCCCCACACGTGTCACTGTCACCAAGCGTGAGCTCACCTGGAAAAGCCACCTTGGAGGACAGCTGTGATGGCTAAAAAGCCACTCGGCAGGAAAAAAGAGTTGTCTTAAAGACCAGAAAGAACCGATGATTTCCAGTGTTTAGTCCAGCCCACAGGAGATCCACGTTTGCTTAAAGCGAGTCCAACCTGCTCTCCGAAGACCTCCAGAAGTCTTGTAATAAAGACTGGGAATTCCAGGCATCTACTATCACTGGCTATTTTAGGGAAATCTAGTCTACAGGCCTCTATTTCTCAGCATCGAGGTTAAAGTGGGAGCCTTAGAAGCAGGCTCGGAGATTGCACCTCATAATTAACTCATTTCAGTCACGCACTGGCGGCGCCACAGAACCTGGGCTGCGCAGTAAGCTGCCCTGCGGGCATTCCCTGCGGGTACATAAGGATCCTTTAAATCCCTTTCCAATAACAGTTTGAGCAGGGACTGGAATAAAGGCCTTGCAAAGTCATGCATAAGACAGCTGCATACGATGCCACCTGGATTTACTCAGCAACACCTAGGCAAAAAAATATATATATATACACACATATAAAAATACATATATCTCTTCCCACACCTTGGTTATCAGCTATCCTGGACCATATTCCCAAGGCCTACAGGCAGAGGAGCACACTAACGCTTCAAGCAACAAGCTCCTCCAAAGCCATCCGAAATACGTAATTTCCATGTGCTCAGGAGAAGGCAGTAATTTTTACATGGACGCAGAGGCAGGCAAGCTATAATAATAAACAGCATTTACATGCAGGGGCCTATCCTGAAAGCCTTTCCAAGGCAGGTGCTATATAAGAGTATTTCATGAATTACGGCCTGCATCAATATAAATGGACAATTAATTAAGATGCATTTGGAAAGCAATCCTTTCCCCTCTGCATGCGGATGTTTTGAGGTTCTTCTGCATGGTGAGACAGCACAAAATAGCTGTAGCTGGGAAGCCCAGCACAGCAGATGTAATAACCTTCGCTCAGATACATTATAAAGCTATTAAATGTCTGCCGTTCAGGTAATTATTGGAGGCTTGCCATATCTTTTACTGTCTCCAGGCCAAGACATGAGGAAAAGGGGAGGGAAGAAAAAAAGGAGGAGTTTTAATGGATCCAGGCAGAGTTTTACGTCTGATGGGAAAGTTGTCTGCTCCACAGAACAGAAACCTGAAGCTTTATTAGTAATGAGAGATCTCAAGTTTCTAATTAACTGAAAACAGAAGTGCCACACGTCTCACATTGTACAGGCCTGTCACATACAAGGCCCCGTTTTCACACTACGCTCTGAAGGACTAGCTTGCTCGGGTCATGTTGGAGGGGACAGAAGGAAATAAAGAAAAGGCTCCAAGCTCAGCCTGCTCACCTCGGACAAGCCCGCCTGCTCCCACCGGACCACGACACCACGAGCCCAGCCGGTACCAATACCCCGCTGCTTCCACAGGAGAAGAGCAGGGAAGCGCTTGGCTGACTGGCGCAGAAAGCAGGAGCATTTTGGAGTCCAAAAATTAAACCTAAGGCTGGAGAAGGTAACACTTCTCCGGGCATCCTCCTGCAGCAAGGTCCCAGATCCCAGACGAGGAGGTCAAGACCCGCAGGATCACTTGACAGCAGACAAGCCACCAGCACCATGACCAGGCGGGGAAGAGCCGGCACCAAGAGCAGGCACAAGTGAGGGCTGACGAACTTAGCACAAACAAAACCACTATCAGCAGTGCCTGCAAATCCCTGTAGCAGAGCAGGGCATGTCAGGGATTAATTGAACATGACTGGATTTAGATTAGAAAATCCTGCATGTGCTTGAAACGTGAACTACATTAACGAGAGCAGTAGTAATTACGATGATGGTGGGGAGAGGAAATGGGGGAGCTGGACGTCGGGAGCGCCTCGCGGCACCTCCTGGGACACAGGTTGTCCTGACGCGATGACACCCCGAGGGCTTCGCCCAGCGCCACCTTCGCCCCCTGCCCTTGCCAAGATGACAATTCCCTGTCACAGGCTCAACTGCCACCAACCTGCCACCAAACCCCACGCAGCAGGAACATATAGAACACACAGCTCAGCTGTCAAGTGAGGATGGGATTTTCCTTTAGACACAGTATTTTTTCAAAATTTTCAGATCTCCTTGAAACGCTCTGAGGAGACCATAGCCCATATTCTCATTTCAGCTTCCAGTCTGACTTTACTAGGTTTATAGCACTAAATATAAATCCTCCATGCTGTTGAATGTGGTACCATTAAGTCCTTTCAAAGGTCCAGCTGAAATATCCAGCCAAATTCAGGCCTGGCTGTCTCCATGCTTGACACCTTTGCTGAGACTATCACTGAGAACATGTCAGTGCTGGAAGGGGCTAGAGAAGAGCTCCCCTGGCCCGTCACTACTGGAGTAAGACCGTCCTATTTCACAGTAGTGAATCTAAAGTTATTATTTAGCCAAGATCTTGGTATTTTTCCTGCCAGAAATAAAACACGGTATCTGATAGGTGCAGCCTCCACATGGGCAGAATATATATGTGTCTCCAGCCAGAAACATCAAGAGTGACACGAGGAAACTCTAGCACTATTAAACATCGTCATCCGACCGACTTTGCCACTGCCCCTGGCTGGCTCTCAGGCTGCCAAAGATCAGAGAGGACTGAGAAAACTGCACAGAACCAATGCACATGGACAGCACCACCACGAGCACCACAGCCGAACCGAGCGCTGCGCGAAGAGGTACCTTGTTATTAGGTAACGATCTACGCTAGGAAGCTTCATTATAAATATTTGTACTTGTGCATTACATGAAGTTTAGGATTTAGGCAAACCCGGTGACATTGTGTCCCCTGCTCTGTGACAAACGAGGTGCTGATGGGGCAACCCTCGGTTGAGCATCACCTCACAGGCGGTGCTGGATACACCCCAGCAGTTCCCACTAACAAATAAATAATTTATAATAATAAATAAGCAAACAAATCGAGAGCACACGTCTCTTTTTACCAATGTGGATGATGTTCAATGCCCTCTGGGTTATGCAGAGGGACTGGGAGGAGGCTGGTTCGAGGGCTCTCCATTCAAACAGGCAAGTCTAGAGCAAGTCCATCGCTTTAGTCCATCTTCATCGCCAAACTGCCCACGGGCCAGCAGGATGCAGGGCTGAACCGAGGTTTAGAGGCAAACTGAACCCGAGCCGTGCACCTCGCTGAGCCTCGTGCCTGCTGCACCGCACGGCGACTCTCCAGCAAGCAGCAGCAAACCTGCCAACCCAGCTACTCATAATGAAACTACAGAGAGCGCAGAAAGCAATACATGGAAGAGGTTTCAGAAGCGCTCTAACACTTAAATAACCAAGCTTTTCAAGCTCGGGTATGAAAAGCTTTCACCTGAAAGCACTGGGGGAAATCACTAGTGCCCTAAGCATGTGGTGTTACTAGCGGAGAAGGCGGCACAAACACACTCGATCCGGCCCCAGCTCGTCCGAGTGGGCTTTGAGTGAGCACTCACCAGGCGCTTCGCTCGGTGCCCAGCTGCCCTTCTGGCAGCGCCCGGCCCGGGCCCTACCGAGCACAGAGCTGCTCCTCCGCACAGGACGGGCTTTGCAAACACGCCTTCATGAGCTTGCTTTCTTAACTAAGGCAGAGACATTACGAGCTAAATGAACGCCAGTAACAGAGCTCAGCTCCAGGACGTGCATGAGAAGCACCCATGCAGCCCCCAGCAGAGGAGCCGGGCTCCCTGGCGCCGCGGGCCTCTCCCGACCTGCACTCACAGCTTGAGCGGGGCCGCTGCGAGCAGGAGGGCAGAGCTAGGGGCACTTCCCTGAGCTCACGGCATCCAGGCGGGAGCCGGGGAAGGGAAGAGGCGGCTGCTCCCAGCGCCGCCGTCCTTGGAGCCACGGCCGTCGAGCGGAGCCGCTTGCTGCTTCTCCTCCCACTTACTCCTCTCCCCTGGAGCAGCCTTAGAAAATCTGCTTCTTCCTTTACAGGGCTGACTGTGAACCAGCTTGTGTGCGCCTCCTCGGCTGCTGGTTTAGGCAACGTTTCACAGCCTGTCTTTGCATTCAGTCAATTCGAAGCAGGGTTAAAGCCTACGGCTTTCACCAACATCACATTCACTCCGCATTGCGAAAGAAAATATCTCTCTAGCTGCTGAGCAAAGTTCTCATAAGGTGATGTTCTGACTTGCAATACAGCACATGGGCTAGAGATTAACTGGAAACAACTTTAAATATTCAATATTCTGTGTGATACCACCAGTGATCAAAGGTGCAGAGAAATTCTGCTTATTAATTAATAAGTAAGACTCTAAACTGCACAGATAAGGAGCAACCAGAAATAGGAAGCTGTCATTCGCAAAACATGAATCACCTTTTTCCATTTCTTTCCCCACCTAGCTAATCACAAAGAGTAATGAACCATGGACACAAAATTTAACGGCTCAGTGCAAAAAAATCACCGCTAAAATGCGCTGTTTAACCACTTGGTAGCAACCATGCAAGGACACGGTCTAAACTTCACGTTTCCAGTTAGTGTAACAGGGAAGGTATGAAACCAAGAGAGAAAAGGGCTTTTAATATAAACCTGTAAGTGCAATTGAGAATTCCCTAGCAGTTACTCCACCGTGCAGTCACGCTGATGCGCACGGCAGATTTTGCAAGCTGTATGAATTTACATCACCGTCACTCGCAGGCAAGTATTTACTCTCCCAATGGACACGTTTTTCCTCAAGCCGCCCGTGCAGCGCGTGCCAAGGCGGGGGCTCTCTGTTAATTGCTGCTGTCATGTCCAGGCGATTAGTGCCCACGCTGATGCTGTCACGCAGCGCAGGCAAGACAGAGAAACACTGCCACTAACGCCAAATTTCTGGGCGTTTATCGCCATGACAAAACATTATCCTGCTGCAGCCACTGCCTTGCACAGGAAGTCGTGGAAACAGCAGCAAACCCCCCATGCAATGTATCTTGTGGTACGTGGGGGCCTGGCGATGGCGGAAGCTGCGCGATGCCAGTTTATGGCCCTCCCCATGCCGGAGGTTTTCGATACTGAGGCATCCCGGGAGCTCTCGCCGTGGGTTGCTCTGGCTCCACGTTCACATAAGTCACATGGTAAAACTCTAAACAGGAGAGAGGCTGGAAGGGACCCGTGGCAGAGCCCTCCCGGCGGAGACAGGCTTTCCAGGAAAGGGCCGAGACCATCTCCCTCGGTACAGGGGGATGCTCATGGTGCAGTCGGATCCAGCCTCGGCCCCGTAAACCAGCTCTCGGCTTCCTCCTCGCACCCACCCCGCTCAGCTCCTGCTGCCTGTGAGCGGCTTCAGCTGTTCCACAACACCGAAACAGGGCCTGTGTGGGAAGCCTGGGCTGGTTCTCTCCAGCTAAAGCTGCCTAGTGGAAGGTGCCAAACTCGTGGATGGTCTTCACCATTTGCTGCCTAAGAACAGATCGATCCGGGTCGCACAGCTGCATCCCCACAGGGACGCATCCCCCACCGCGGAGCGCAGGGGAGAGCAGGTCGCGGCCGCCAGGCACGCAACGCCGCGTCGCGCCAGCCGCCCCGACACCGCTGCCGAACACCATCCAACCCACCTGCGGCACGAAGCCAGGCACTCCCGTATGGCGCAGGCGTCAGCCCAGGTCAGGATTTATCATGTGAAATCCCCTTGGACTAGCAGGCCCATTCCCCATAGCTCTGCTCCCGCACAGCCGTTGCTCCCTGCAGCCGCACGCGGGGCTCCAGGGTCCTCTCCTATGCAGCGGTGCTCAGGACACACATGTCCCAGCGGCGCCTTCCCCCGTAGCCACTAAGATGTGGTCCTGTCCCTGGCACTGGAGCACCAAGATGTGATCCTGTCCCTGGCACCGGCGCACGGAGGCACCACTCACAGCCTGACGCCTGCGTCTCCTGAGGTGGGAGCCAAATCACCGGAGTGTTGCGAACACACAGGAAACTCACTTACAAATTAGGTTGTTACAAAGCTCTGATCCAAAAAGAGGCATCTGTGTATTCTCCTCATTACAAACGCTCCTGTTGTGCTGCCTAAAACTACCTGTTTCCTTGGGGACTGGGCAATATTAATTCATTATGAGGTTTTCCTACGTTCTCTGTGTAACAACAAGAGCCCAGGCAGCTCCAGCCCCGCATGCTGCTGCTGACACGGGCAAGCATGTTAAGGAGGAAGCTTCCAAGGGGGCTTCATTGCTGGGGCTCACACAGATGGAGCCAACGCGCGTCCGGGTTCCGTTCCTCACTCACCAAACGCACACCATTGGCATGGAGGAATTTCCTCCTCTGCTTCCAAAATCGCAGCTTCCAGATTTACAGCACAACTCCAAGTCTGGGCTGGGGAAGCTGGGCTTGGCAGCACTGAGGTAGTGGGAAAACCTTGTTTATGGCAAAGCATCAACACCCTTTGTGTGCCTCTGCACAGAGGAGAGTCGGTTTGACTGTTTTGTTTGGTTTTTGCCAAGGAGAGGTGAGTCCAAGAGAAATGTTTTGCCCAGGATATTTCATAAGAGGGAAACGAACAAGTGGAAACGCTCTTAACATTGGTCTCCAGACCGCACTACAAGAGCTGCCTCTGGCATATGATGCTCATCAGTCACAGCTTTTGTAAAATGCACCACAAAATTACGCTCCAAAACTTTCAAAGGCTTCAAACATTTCATTAGCCCACAAGTAAACAGCTAATTAGTTTGATAAAGAGCATTAAATTAAACAGTACCTCTAGTGAGGCCTTCCAGAAGAAGGGATGTAGGAGATGGGAAAGCAGCAGTGGAGACAGGAGGCTCACGGCCAGGCCGGGTGAGTCACGTCGGAGGTGGCAAACTGCCTTGAGGCTGTTTTCCAAAATACAACTACCCAATTTATAGTGTATCAAGGTCAGTTTAAAGCCCAGCTAAATCTTATTTGAGTCTAAAAAAATGTATCTGTATACCTTTTTAAATATTTTATATGTCAATATGAAGCACATACATATAAACTTATATAAGTTGACAATTTATTCCAGCAATAACTGCTAGAGACCTCCACTGGTTTTATCTATCAATGGAGTCACTGCAACTGGTGTGCGAGCTCCCATGTCAAACACAGGTTTTGATTATAATTGGCTAAAAATGATATTTAAAGAAAAAAAAAAGGATTTTCATGAGAGTTATTTATTACATGATGCACTTCTTGCTAAAGACAAAACCAAAATTCATTAATTGATTTTCATATTTGCGTGCAACTGAGCCTTGAGGGAATATTTTAATTGAAATGAACTCTTTGCTGTTGAAAGATGGGGACTTAATGATTTAGGACTGGGATTGGCAGAGAGGCTCAGCCTCATCCCAGGCTGGCACACACGTATTAGACCGCGTCACCAGTAATCCCTGTTCCTGGAGCTGGATCCACACCCGCGGCTCTCCCTCGCTTCAGCGCTTCCGAGGAGGCCGCGTCACGCGCGCGTCCCGCAGCCTGCGCTTCAGCCGACACCCTCCCTTATCAGACCGAGCACATTTAATCCCTTTAGTTCTTCTGTGGGATGCTTGCCTGCATCAGTGCGGCTTAAGAAAAAGGAAAAAACCTCGAGACAAGCAAAGCTCCTGTTCCTACGATCAAGTTCAGCGGCAAAATACCTTGTTTTCTCTGCAGTGTGTCCTAGCAAATGAAGGAGACAACATCCTTCAGGGCCAAAGACCTGCAAAAGTTACCTTCAAAAGACAGAGATGACGTAAGGCCGTTACCTAACTTAATTTCTAGCTTATCAAGCCAAAGCCTTGCGCCTCACGTCTTGGTGAGGGACAGGGTTTACAGCTCCCAAATCCCACGTGGCTTTTTTAGCTCCAAGATGCAACTGCACTTTGATAAGAGTCGGGAGGAAAAATGGTCCCAAAGCAGAAATCACATTTCTGGCTTGCAATGTAAACAGAAACGCTTGCGAAGATGGATGCACCACCACAGGTCTCTAAATCATATGTGCTGTTTCTCCTTTCAGTTAATTCTGCCGAGTCATCTAATAGGAAATGGATTCGAAGCAAAGAGCTGCCACTGAATCCGCACCTCACCCGCCTCGCATAAATTAGGAGAGCTGAACAAGCTGCAACCAGTACAAGCTCCTAAAATGCTTAAAATATGGCCCTTACTAATTTTCCCCTTTGGCCAGTGTGCTAGTTCTGGACGTGCTGCAGCCTGAGAGGAGACACTGAGCAGGGACGCTGGCAGCTCTTGACCTTCTCCACTTAGGAAGCTCTTCCTTGCAGCAGAAATTCGTCAGCGCAGCCCCAACCGCAGCACCGTCCCAGACCACCTGCTTTCCAGCTAAAACGTCACGGCTGCACTTTTGAATTAACCTTCCCATCGAAATTCAAGGTCCCTCCAGTTTCCCCTTCACCTCCGCGGTGCTGCTGTCCCTCGGCACGTCCCAGGTCCCGCCAGCTCTCATTCCCCCCCCCAGCCTCCTCACATCCCGCTCAGTCTCTTCACATTTCCAGCCAGACACAATTCTGTCCTGACTTAGGCCTTTTCTTTCCTTTTCTGTAGGTCTTGATGGAGCTGTCCCTTCTTGGGCACCTTTCATGCTGCAAACGCTTTATGCAAGTGATGTATCCGATCCATCTCACTTTAGCCCCATCCTTCACAACAGAATATTTCTCCAGAAACATCTTTTCAGCTAGAAGTACCTATTAACATTTAGCATTTCTGGTGGCAAGATGATAGATCGGATAGATATTAAATTTGAATGGTGGCTAAATGACTATTTCAAAGGAAAGGAAAGATTTGCTACAGCTGTCCCTAGAGCAATTTTGGATTCATTTATTTTCATTTCCTTAAAAAAAAAAAAAAAAAAAAAGCAACATGCTGCTATAGTAATGCAGCAAAGAGTTCAGAGTAATGCCAGCGACTCCTATAATGAGGCCTGCTTTATTTGCATGTACAATTAATAGTGCCCATGGTAGCATCCAGCTTGGGAGTCACTTCTTTAAACAGTGCTCACTAATCTGCACTTCAAGAAGCACCACATGGGGCAAAGCTTTTCAAGTGCTTTGCAAACATTCCATTAATCTTCAGGAACTACTTGTGCTATGTATTATCGTCCTTGCGCTACAAATGAATAAAATATTGCACAATGAATAAATTACATCTTTTACAGGCGTTCGGTGCTTAACCCTTAAGCAAGGCTTAGAAACCTGGTCCTAATGTCAAGGTTATGGAAGGAAACTGGAAAGGGCCAAAGACCAGCAGTAAAAGCAACTGAGATATAGGAAGCAGATACCAGGTAACTGGGAAAACTGGGAGTGGGGCTCCTGCCATAGCAGAGGGTTTAATAACACAGCCTGCCAAATGAGGAAGGACAGGGGAACACGGCTCTTTTGGGAGCATCTGAAAGAGTCACCTTGAGCAGCAAAGACAGCAGCAGCTAGAGGTGGAAACATGCTGATAGCTCTGGAAAAGTCAACATCACAATGTCACGGGAAAATATAGAATAGAGAAAAAAATACAAAAGGGGACTGTCCAGACCTGTTCTAACCAATAGGACAGAACTGATAAAATCTGTGCCCCAGGACTAGTTGTTTTAATAGGAAGGGAACAGGTAAGAGGATATCTGGATATTCTAGAGGCTTGGAAATCGGCTCAGCCGGATCCGGTCCATCCTCTGCTGCTGAAATCTCAGGGCTGTTGGCAGCTACTGGCAACCCAGCGGTGGGGATTAGGGATAAGTGCAGAAGGCTGAGAAAAGATGAACACACTCCTTATCTTTACAAAGGGCAGAGGATGAGGAGATGGGGAATTGGATACCCATCAGCTTAACTTCGGCTCCTGGGAAAAAAATAAAAACAAACAATTGCTAAGCAGAGAGAATATCACAAGAAAATGAGCGCTGCCAGGCTGGATCTGTTCAGAGTAATTGGTGTCAAAGCAATCTCCTTCCCTTCAATAGTAAGACAATAAATTTTGTGTCACATCTCAATTTCACTAAGGCTTTTCACAGTGTTTCATATCACTGTCTGGTATACAAGCTAAAAAACACGGTCTGGATAAAAATACCACAGGGTGGCTCAGAACTACTTGAAAAACTACTTAAGAGTAATGTCAAAAGTTTATTCTCAAAACAGAAGATGGAAGAAACTCAAGCCTCATGGGGGGTTCCCTGGGCCTGGTATCCATCACTTTTAGTGATGGGTTGCACAGTGTGCTCGCTAAATTTGCAGATAATAGCAAGAGGGAAAATAGGCTCATGTCAAAGGTAGATTTAAAAATTAACTTAGAAGTTGGAGATGACTTACAAAATCAAACAGCATTCTCTGTAGTAAGAATACATGCAAAAATCTACACCAAGCTGGTATAATCTATGTTCATGCTGGAATAACCAGGTGCAGAAATATAGATTGAATTACCTAATAACTTTTATTGCTATTAGGTCGTCATAAAAAGATCAGGGGGAAATCATGTCTCTGATGTTGCAAACACTCTTCTGGAAGCACAAAAGAGGAGAGAGCTTGCAAGATAAATGAAACTGCCCATCAACTGCTTTCCACCCTGCCAGGCCTCAGCTGGAGTACATTTCCAATTTTGGGTCATGCACGCCCACAAAGACACAAGGCAATTCAAGAAAGTCCAGAGCAGTAAGAATGATCAATGGCTTAATAAACAAGACCTAAACAAATTGAGGTGGCTTAGGAAAGGGGAGGTCAAAGAGAGATGACAACTACATAAAAGACCAGAGCAGAGAAGAAGTTAATCTAGCCTACGTGTCCTTGGTGGACTGGATAAGAAACAGGCTTAAACTTTAGCCAAGAGGCAGCGATTTGGTGGGAAGAACACGCTTGCCGCTACGGAAGCTAGGAGAGCACCCGCATAAATTGCCCAGCAGGCCCGGAGCCCCAGGCTCTGGCCAGACGCACGCAGAGGCACCAGGGGACGTTGGGGAACCTGCTGGGTAGATGGGCAGCGCGTGCAGCGAGGCCGCAGAGCGGCAGCGCCGCCGCCTCCTCCGCCCCGGCCACAGCCCCGCGCCGAAGGACAACGTCCCCTCGCCCTTCTCGCCCGAGCGCAGAGCTGCAGCTCGAGTCCACTTTCCTGAGCTGCTCAGAAAATTAGAGATATCTCCTCCCAGTACATAAATTCAAATCCAATTTAATTTTCTGGTCCGTAAATTGTGATTTACCAGAGTTCAGGCGATAGCCACAGATTGCGGCTACAGAGCGGCAAGCCCGGCCCACCTAGATGCCACAGCTTCACCCACATCCATGGTGGCTCCGGGCCTGGAAGAGCCGCCCCTCCCACCCCAGGCACCCGCAATCCCACCTACCTGTCCCTGTGCAGTGCCGTGGCCGCGGCCCAGCCGCACATCCCTGCTCCCAGGAAAGGCGCTCCCTGAGCAGAGCCGCGGGCCAAGCAACCAGTGGGGTTTAGCACTTCGAGCAGAGACTTCTCTCCTTCTGCTGCCATTTCACATGCTGGAGATGCTGTGCACCTCTAGAGTAGGTGCCAAGGCAGAGCAATCCACTATTTTTAGGTGGCTAAATTTCTCTGTCCCTCCAGGTGTCCCAGCTGGTGACGCTCCCGGTCACACCTGGAGACAACCCCCCTCTTCTACATCGCGTGGGCCATAATCCGCTTCCTCCCCAACAGCTTCATTCATTTCATTTGACTGACATTTGCTACAGAGCCCTGCAACCATCCTGCAAAGCAAACGACCCTCTCAGGAGCACCTACCTGATCGCCCACGGTTAGACGGCCCGGACATCAGCATCGTCCCTCGTGGTGCCCTCGGCGGTGCCCGGAGCCGAGGCTGGAGGTGACCGTCAAAGCCCCGCGCGCTGACTCCCAGCCAGGACACTCCTCCCGCCCCTTCCTCCGGTGTCCTGGTTCAGGGCTGTCAGATGAGGTCCTTCACCGCGAGCCTCCTTTATAACTTGCGGGCGCGCTCGCTTGCGTGACGGCTCGCCGCCGAGTTCAAAGCTCTGCTCTCGCTTTCAAAGCAGCCCGTGCGTGTTGCCTGTCCCAGGTTCGCTCGTGATTGAGCGCTGCTGCACCGCATTCCTTTTAAAACTCCGGCTATTCTGGGAGAGCGGCATCATCTAACATGTTCAATAGATGCCTTGTCAGGCATTCCTCCACGACTCCCTTCATCTCGCGCTCAGATGCTCGGATCGCCCGGTAATTGGATCTGCTGCATTTGTGTTTACTTTTACGACCCAGGCTAAACGCTGCTTTTGTAGCTGGCGGCTATAAAGCTGTTGCTCAAACCTATGATGGCATGTTAGTTTTTCGGCTACTCAAAGCCCTTTTGGCATAAGGTTTTCATGTACAAATTAATAGAGCTTCAGCACCGGCTCACCCAAAAGCTTCTCTAAGTGCTTGAGAGGAGGCCGCCCTGCAGCAGGCGCGCACGAGCCCGTGCCCTGCTCACAGCACGGCCCTTGAGCATGTTCACCAGGGCCAGCCCCATGGAGCCGTGCAGGGAGCAGGAAGGATGGCTGTGCTCCGCAGCGGCTCCCAAGCCGAGCAGGATGGAGGCAAGGAAACCTCCGCGCCATCGGCACCGTGCTCACATGCAGAATTGGCTTGCTCGCTGGAAGCCAAATGAGAAAGCAGAGGGCAGGGTGTTGAGGCAAAAACCAGCATACCCTGGAATTTAGAGCCACAAAACAGACCTAAGATTGCATAAACCAAAAGCTGGGAGATGAGGCCTATGCAATATCCTAAGCTGGGAGATGAGGCCTACGCAATATCCTAAACCTCATCACACCTCCTCGGCCTGTGCAGGCATCTCCTTGGCAAGCATTTAGAGACGTGCTAGGACCAAGCGCAGGACTGATGGGAATGGAGAACTGCCTCCCCACAGCTCCGCGAGCAGGCTCTGCTCGGGCCACCTCAGTGCTGTACCGAGCAGCTCTTTGTGGGGACACTGGTTTCCTTCCGGTCGGACACGAGTGGGAGAGCTGGAGCTGCAAAGCACAGGTTAGAAGGCTGCAGCCCAGGTTAGAACACCAAACACAGAGAGCAGGTTCTTTAGTTTCTGTCTCTGAAGCTCGCACTGACGTCCTCAGAGGTGTGTGACAAGCCCCAGCTCATTTGTTTTCCTTCTTCTCTGCTCAGCGCACGCATGTTACATCTGGGGTTGTCGCTTGTGCTAAGTAGTCACAGGAGCTGCTTTCAACTTACCCTTTTGTATATAAAAGGCTCAGCTGGGGGTTTCCAGCAGCCAAGCTCAGATGCTTTTAAAATTAAGAAGTGCAAACAGCTGCCGGCAGCGCTGCTGAGACCTTCGGAAGGCAGAGAGGAGCGTTAGGGCTCCCGTACCGCCAGCTCCATCCGCAGGACGCCAAGCTCAGGCAGGGCTGGGTTCTGCATCGGCGCCTGGACCAGCTTCTTGTGAGCCCCTGGGGCCAGAAGGACCACGGGCTTCTCCTCGGCACCTCTGCAGGAACCAGCTGCTCGTGGGGACTTGCTCCTCACCCAGTCTCGCTCGTCACCGCAGCCTGGGGTCTGAGCTCGCTCGTGCGCTCTGAGCAGCCTCCCATTCTCCTCACTGGGCTCCTGCTCAGCGAGGGCAGCCGGCCTGTCCCCCCCAGCCACCTCTGCAGAGCAACTGCAAATAATCCTAGCTGGGTTTTGGGAAGGGGAAGAGAAAAAGCAAACAAGGTGAGTGCATGGCAGGAGGTAGGGAAGAGCAGATGGCAGCAGATGGACAGGAGCAGAAAGCGCCTGTTCCTCACAGGAGCCACAGCTGGAGAGCACGAGCAGCAAGGACAGTGTCCTGTCCTGCCAGGAAATAGCCTGAGGTGAGCAGGAGGCCACTGAAACGTTCATGTTCTTGGGAAAGAAAATGGAGAAAGCAACTAGAATTATTCTTACTTTCAAAGGAGAAACATCACCACAGTGTGTGTTAAAGGAGGCAGATGAGCAAGTCTGGGCAACAGATCCAGGTCTCCCAATTTCCAGTGCAACATAAGGGTTGGCTTTTATCATCCCTTGAAGTTTAGATCTGACTGGGTGAGCAGCTCTCCTGCCCTCTCAGCCCTGATGCCACCTGAGTTGCAATGCGCTGAGCTCTACCCATCGCACCAGGGCCATGAGGGAGCCTCCAGCTCATCTTCGGCCCAAAGCTTCTCCTCTTGGGCCCCCTTTGGCCTGGCCATCCATCCCCCAGGCTGTATTTACCCTCTCAAGACTTCGTAGCAGCGCTGCTGCCTCGAGCTACTCCATTTCCCCCAGTGTGAGAAGACGGTTCCTATGGTGGGATCCTACAGGCCCTCCTCTAAGTTCAGAGCTGCCACCTCACCCTATGCTTTTGGCTCATTTAAGACAATAATTTTCCATCCTAGAAAAACAACTCTTCTGCTCACAGTGTATAACAGTGCAAAAGCTCCCAGAACTACAGTATATCACTCCCATCCCCACTGAAAAATGACTTACCTACGTTTTCCAAAAACTATATTACTTCAATGCGTTTTACCCAAGGCTCTACACACTCGTGACTATGTGAGACCATGTGAACTCACAGCACTGAAACCTTTATTACAGAAAGCAGAATGTTTTGAACTATAAGATGAATGAAATCTAAGGTGCATCAAGGTTTTATGGACTACCTTTCTTTTTTCCCCTGCTTAAAATACTCATGCTGTACAGTAAAATTCTCACACGAATCAATTGGGGAAGAAAAACTTTCTGAAGATGTCAGAATTAGGTCGTCTCAACTTTGTTGGGATGTTTGTTGAATTCATATTTTTCCACCTCATCAAATGACACAATAGAAGAAATTCTTTCAGAATAGTAACAATTCAGAGGTCAGGAGAGAAGGCAAAAAAGGGGACAATTTCGACAACTGGTAAAATCCTTTGAATCCAGAGAACTGAACTATGAAGCAATTTTAGGCACAGAAACAGCCAGTTAGGGAAAAAATGGGTCAGGTGTTTAATGGAAAAGCACAGACTAAAGCAAAAAGTTTTTTTCCACTTCACAGAACAGCAAACTTGGCTTAAATAACAAGACCAAAACTATCTGTTTTTGAAATATAAAAATAAAAGGGTCATCCTGCCAATATGAACTCGGTATCAGTTGGTAGGTAGTGCCCTAGGAGAGCCCCACCGAGACCATGTGCACCGTGTGGACTCTGTCTTTGCACTTTCTGGAGGATTCTTATAAAATCTCCCCTCAGGACACCTAATCTCATGCTCGGTGCATTTGCGTAGCACCCGTTACATACAGATAATTTAATCTAATTAGTGTGAGAGTAAAGATCCCCGGAGCGCCTGTGGGCCTGCAGCACTGAGCGGGGCTGTTCACACCATGGCAGCCACGGGTCCACAGCACAAATCCTCTCTTTATCCCCCAGGCACAAGGGCCTTTTGGGTCTCTAGGGCAGAGTTAGTTTCTACAGCTGCAGACTGTCTGGAGCCTGAGGTTTTGTGCCGTTTGTGAGGCTTCTGTGTCATTCTTGTTAGATTTTTAATTCCTCCATTTGATGTTTGGGCAAGTGAAGAAGCTGCCCGGTGTCAGCTGAGGAGGAGGTATGACCCATTGCTCATATTCACGAGACACAGAAGCAATAAGCAGACACAGCAATAGATTATATATACTTGCCCACAGCAAAATGACTCCTCCTCATCACCTAGTGACAAAGGCTCCAAGCACAGATGCTCTCCAACAACCACCACCAGAAGGGGCATCACAGCCGTGCACGACCACTCCGACAGCCAACCTACAGGGGTACCTGTTGCAGGGCAAACTCAAATGCTTCATCACCTCAAGAGGAAGAGTACAGAGTGGCTTAATCACACCTATGTTAAGCTGCATCTTTTTAATATTTAAGAAAATATTATTTTAAAGGTGCGATTATCTAGTCTTACATTGCCCCAAAGCTACCTGGGCCTTTGAGAGAAAAGTTTATGCTTATAAAACTCTGCCAAGCAACTGGACTTTATATGCAGCCTCCTTGCACATGCACATGCTCACAGATTGTTTTCCTGACAAAAAAAAAAAAAAGATCAAACAACTCCTAAAAAGAGGGCAGAGATCCTTAAATCAAAGTGAAGAGAGTGATGTGTGCACACTGCATCTGGGAGCTCTGCTAACACTCACACAAAAATCAGGGCACTTCCAGCTCCCAGGGAAGACCTGGGTGGAGAAAGGAGGAAACTTGATGTGAGGGAACCTGGGCACCCAGAATGTGGCTGCAGAGAGGGGACCACACGACGAGTCCAGGCCACGTGTGACACAGGGGGCCTTACCTCTCGCCAAGAATCCAGCCCCATGCCCCTTCCTTGCTGACGTCCTGTGTCTGGGCTGTTTGTGTTTAGATCAGCTGCTATTTCAGTTTCCCGGGCAGCCTGCCAGAATAAAAATTACCTTTTTGCTTGATAAAGAGAAGTCAAGGAACAGCAGCACTCTGCCAATGAGGGAAATCAATCCCATTCAGTCACTGCGATACAAGACAAGGCTGCAGTTAGAAGACAGCATTTCTGTACCATTTATGTAAGTTCCTTTATTGTGTGCAGCGGTAGGAGTCCCGGGGAGACCAAGAAAGGCTGCAAGTTTACAGGAAATCGGCATGGGGGACAGAATCAGATGATGAGTGTGAAGAGCCTGTCAGCAGCGGTCGAGTGAAGATGTTTCCTGTACATACAGCAAAGCCCTCTGATCCCAGTGATACCCATGGGCTTTAGCACCTACTGACTGGCCCCTTTCCAGTTCAATGTTCAAGCGGAGGAACCTCAATCAGGTCATTGCTTTTAACTCCATTTCACATATGGCTAAATTGGGAGATGGAAAGAAAGAGACATTCTGTCTGTGCCGGCATCACCTTGGAGAGCAAGAGGAGAGTTCCTGACACACTCCCATCGGATGTGGGAATGGAAAACAGCGGCAGAGAGGGCCCACCAAGCTCCCTTCTGCTCAGGAAGGTTGTGTCCCGTCCTTATTCTTTGCTCACCAGCAGCGAGTGGCTCTGCTGAGCCCACCAGGCTGCTGCCCGCCACAGGCAGGCCAGAGCTCCGCTCTCCAAGGCTAAACGCTCCGTAAAGACGGGATTCACAGGGAGAAAGCCAGCTGGTCCTTACAGCTCAACTGGAACGTGCAGCAAGTAAAAATCACAAAACTGAAACAGAAAATTACCTGCTGGCTCGGATTGCTTCCCAATCAGTAATGACACCAAACAGCACCACTCCCACTCTCCATTTTCAATAGTACACCCTTATATATTAATACAAGGTATTGCAAATAACTTCTTATTTGCAGTAACTTTGCGCAGACCGAAGCAGAGGTGGCCACAACAGCTAGGGGCTCTCCCGAACGCTCGTATGTTGGCTGTGCCAACGGCGGCCGCGACGCTGCGTCTGGGCCACTAGAGCCCAAACCACTCCTGGTGATGTATGGGGAACACGGGTCACCAGTGCAGGGCTCCGCTCGGGAAGGTGAGAATTAAAAAGGACCTTCTGCAAGCAAATAAAGGAGGAAAGCTAAAACGAACAGAGATGTGAGGAATAGGCAATTAGTAGCTCAGATGTTATGAGGTCCTCCCAAAAATTGGAAATTAATTTAGAGCTATGCAAATGCAACTCAGACTAGGAAATCCCTGTGGAGGGTTGATCTTCAGCTGTCCAGAGAACCCTCCCTGCTGTTGCCCTGTCCCCAGGGACCTGCCACCATCCCTCCCTTCTCCCTGCAGCACCACGAGCTTCGATGCCTTCGGCCGGGCAGCAGGACCTGCACTGCCACCGGGATCGGCACCACTGCTCCCTCCACAACATCCCTTGTCACCACAAAGGGAAACAACTAAAGCCCCTGCCCTTCACGACGGAGAGATATTTACTATAACGTAACACCCTGCGGGGCAGTTTCCGAGATGTTCGGGCTCCAAGTCTGCTCAGCTCCCCGTGCCGGTGCCGCTGTCCCTGGCGGTTCCGGCTCTGGCAGCTGTCAGAATCGGTGTGCAGGGATGGCTGTCAGCAAAGACAACTCTGCCAAGGGCTAAGGCTTTATGTATTGAGTAAGTAGGACAAATAATTACTGCGGTGTTGGTAAGGCTGCGAGAGAATGCTAAAAGCGCAGGGAGCGAGATAAATCCTGGGCGATATTTTAGACCTGCCAATTCGTGCACCACGCTGATTTTGGTGCAAACCATTCCCATTCGGTCTAGGCTGGCGCAGACTGCCCAGAAGGCAGGAGTCACCCAGCAGGAACTGCAGCTCCTGCTCCTCCCCGAGGGGCTGAGAAGCCCAGACCTCCCCGAGAGGCTGTCGCTGCTCTGCAGGGGGAAGCTCCTCTCACTCCTTCCTATTACCCCACAGCTAATTCTGGCACCCTAAAACCCACAGGCTGAAGCTAAAAGACAACAGATATCCCCAGCACATCTGCTTACTGAGCACTTCCTACAGAAACTGGTCTCTACTACTTCTTAACGCAATTGGAGAATATTGCTTTAAGGGGAGTTTTCAACATTTGATTTTTTTGGTACTGTTTTTCATTATTTAAATCCACTGCGATTGCTGAAGACCTGACTGCTCAAGGAGCTTTCAGCCTGGTGGGGCTCAGTGGGTCCAGCGCACCGCAGGGTTTAGCTCTCTGAGCAACACGTGTAAAGCCAACAGTTCTGAATACAGAAAAGCCCTGGTTAAGAGGACATTAGAGTCTGCCCTGCTCACGACACAGGCTGCTTGGGCTCATGCTTTCACAAAGCAGTTTATAAGGCAGTTTGTAAGCACGGTGCTTTGAAAGAGGCACCTCCTTTGCAGCACAAGGTCCTCGCAGAGGTGCGGATGGTCACACGTGTTAGCTGAAGAGCAGAGGGATGGCTAGGGCTGTAAAGGCACCTCCAGGCCAGCCTCCCTCTCGGGAGGGCACACTCACTACTGTCCTGGGTGGCAGCTGCATGGGCTCAACCTGTCTGGATCCCTCGTCACTCTGGTCGTCTTCTTCCATCAACCAAATTACAGCTTTCAGATTGTGTACCTGTAAAAGTCACTTTGAAAATCCTTCTACAGAGAGTCCTGATGAATATTACATAATACTTACAGTGGCTTCCGCACAAAGGCGGCAGGTTAACAGCATCTTAACTTTGCAAGCCTTTTGGTATAAATTAAAGCTCCGCAACGATTTCCAAAGTTGGAACCGCAGCCATGAATTATCTAGGCCAAAGGCACCTTCCAGCTCTTCCCAGCTGCTGCTTGCCCGCAGCCGTATGCTGTGCTCAAGGCTCAGCATCACCTCTGGGTACTGCAGCTCACATATTTTGTCTTTGCATGAGGAAATGTGCCTCTAGAAATCTGTTTTCCTGCTGGGATAACCTGGACTTGCAGAATTGATGTTATGCTGTACCTCAAACTTGATAGAGAAGCTCTTACCTAGTTAGAGGAAGCACACCCTGAAAGTCCTACAGGCTCAAACAGGTTTACTAACACTAATCTAAGTTAAAACTTTTTCCCACTAGAATATTAAGTATAATTTCTTCAGGATGCTAGTCAGCACATAAGCCTTGAGAACTAATCTACTTTGGCAAAAATGTAATAGTCTCTGCTAGGAAGTGATGTGTGAACCTCATTTCACCCCTTTTGCCAACAAAGCAAAGCAAGCACTAAATTCCACGGTGACAAGTACTCCATTAAAGTACATATATGCTGTATGTTCTGGCCAGACCTGAGAATAAACTTCCTCCAAACCAACTGGAACGAGGCCACAACAGAGGACACACTCACACCACGGGGGGCTTGAATATACCAACTTTACCTAAAGCTCCAGCATGTGCAGATAAAATTCAGCTTATCCTCTCCTCAGCACAATCCACCAAATAACCCTTATCTGCTGCTCCAAATTTTAATTTAAACTTACTGGAAAACAGCTCTACATCCTTATGCTTCGCTCTGAATTACTTAAAAAGCCCAATCCTGTTCTGTCCTTAATGGTAGCAAACGTGGAGCTGCTGTCTCACAACCCACGCGCACCTTGCAAACGAGAAGGGACTGGAGCTGGAACCCGCAACCAGATGCCGCAACCCAGCCCCAGAAGCAGTCTCCAGAAGCAGCCTCCTTCAAAGCTTCTTTCCTCAATGCAGGTTTTTTTTTTTCCCCTCAATCAAGATGCTAATAGCATCTGCTTTTTGCATGCATTCCGGCAGGCAACAAAAGGCTTCCAAAAGGAGGGAGCCTGCAAGGAGCAACTCCTGGGCTCTGCCAGGGCTGGAGAGAGGGAGTTGACTACACACCAGGTACTGCAAAACGTGTTTCTGTGGTGGAGTGCACTGGCTTCCGAAGGCTCTCGAGAGCCAGAATAACTGTATTTTTTTCTGCAAGCACTTGCTTGCACAAGTCTATCTTTTCAGTAGACCTTGCAAAGCTGGAGCTGAAAATAAAGCAATTACTAAGCAATCTGTGTTACTGCTCTAGCTTCAAAACGTTGCTTCCACTTACCTCTTTATTATTCCCAACTTCTTAAGTTAAGGAAAAAGAGACAAAGCAGCAAGAAGCATGAGAAACCTGCATATTTGCCAGAGCTAAGCAGTAAAGCAAAGGAACTAAAAGTTTGGTAACTTTTCTCCAGCAAGGCACTCGCTGCCAGTCTCCAAGGTTCTTTGGGCATCGTAATAAATTTTGTCAAGTAATTAATAGGTACCCAGCAGCCTTGCCTTTTTCAGCGTGTCACAAGCTCTGAAGCAGAAAGGAGGAATTGTTCAGTATCTGTGGGTAGCTGAAGGTTATTTTAATACCTGCGCACTTCTAGCTCGCCATGAAAAATGACCCTCAAGTTTCCATAAAAAGCAGCTGTTCACTGTATATCATATTCAGGAACATTTAGACTATACTGTAAATCTGCTCTTGCTATTAAACAGTAGGGCTATCTGCACAGACATACTTTGATTTATTCTGATCACCATCTAAAATTCATCTCTTCTGCCTCTGCCTATTCAAAATTTCCTTGTTTCTGCACAAATTACATCGCTCGCAGAAACTGAGAGAAGTAACAGAAATTAAAGCATCTGTGACAGTTAGCGCTCTCAAACTATCTTCAAGGAAGCATATTTACATTTCAAGCAGTACTGTTTTCCTAAAACATTCATGAGACTAGATAGCAAGACCGGGGAGACTTGTTAACGCTAAATATTCTGAAAGAGGGCTAAACTAATTATGCTGGAAACATCCATCTGAATAAGCTCAATAAAATCTTTAGGTTTTCTGTTAGTAACAGTCAATACCTCAGAATAAATCCCGGAGTTCCCAGCAATTAGAACAAATGCAGAAGTTACAAGGATAAACTTGCTGAAACGTAAGCCCTTCTTTCATGCACAGCTTCAGAATGCAACGTGCAGTTTAGCAAAACATACAGATCTGCACTGAAGTTCTTGCAACAATCTCAAATGCAGATAAAGATGATGTTTACAGCACATTTACCTTCAGAGCAGAAACGAGAGCTTTAATACAGCACTGACACACAAAGTACATTTCATTTCTCTAAAGAAAGCATCTTTAAGTTATTTGAGCTGCTATTCGGCTCCTCTGTTACTGAAGCACAGCACATGCACGTACAGATTAAAGTATAACGCTCTGCAGCAAAAGGCTTTCAGAATCAAATATTTTCTATTTCTTAGCATCCTACCTTCATAATTGCCTTCTAGGAGACCCAGGTGCTCAAGCGCCTTCACAAATCCGACAATTATCACCAGAACCACAATCATTTCAAGACCCTCCAAGTTCATCTTGAAAAATCATTCAGGCAACAGCATCTTTCTTAGGGAGCGTCCTGACTCCGGAGTTAGACTTTAATTAAAAAGCCCTCCTGGTACAAAACGTGCAACACCACCACATAAATACAATGCTAAAGAACTCCAGCATATTGCCACCATAAAACATTACTATTGACAGCAAGAGGATCAGGAGGAATGTAAGGAAGTCAAATCTTACCATGTCTGCATCACTTGCCTGCATGGATACAGATGTTGCAGTCTCTAAGGCAACAGAATATACAGTAACCACCTTGCTTAGCATTTCCCCCCAGTCACAGCCAAAATTCACCAAATCTGTCTGATATCTACTTAAATCCAAAGCAGTTTTTTTTCCCTGCTGAGAATTTCAGGTTTAGAGAGCTCCCATAACGCAATATACAGAAAACTCACAGACACAGTCTTTGCTTTGTACTAAACTTGAGAAAACTCAAAGCAAAAATATTTAATTTGGAAAGTGGGTGATTGCTGTAATGCCAGAGTCTGTGAAATCGATCTCAATCACGGGTTGTTAGCAGCATGTTTTGGCATCTTGCTTCCTCCCTACAGACACCTTTTACATGAAATAGAGGAACCCAATAAAGTGGCAAATTTGGGTGCTGGGTGGACATGTCCCGAGCTGCTGTTCCCAGCCCAGGACGCACTTCCCAAACCGGTCAAAAGACTGGAAGTGTCTCCAAGCCCTCGGACCCGAGGACAGGGACCCTATTCTCACCTAAACACCCCAGGATTTGATGAGAGCGCTCTGTTTTTTCACCCCCTGCTCTCTGAGCAGCCACAAAACCCTCTGGACAGTCTGGTTCCTTCTGGACCGACTCGTGATGACTTGGCCTGTGGAGGCTGCCACTCCTGTGCGCAGGTTCCTGCTCCACTGCTTGCTCTTTTAACTCACCTTGGGATAATCTATCCAGGCTAGGTATGAAACAAAGCATCTGACTCTGGACTGCTGTCATATTGCACTCATCTGAATGAGGGAAATCTGACAAACTGTTTTCAGTTATTGCATGTTAGCCAATTTGAGCACTCATATCTGACATCCTACGCTAATATCTCCCAGGACACTCTTGTAAAGGTTACAGTGGTGCTACGCATGGCAGACCAAGGCACCCGGACCCTTTAGCAAGGTGGTAAGTGGTTGTTCCCAGCTGTTTTCTGGCAGAGAACAGGATCCTCCTCATGTGTGCTGCCATCACAACTTACTTGGCTTGGAAGAGCTGAGGAAACCTGAATTAATACCTTAATTGCCGCTCTCTTCTCCGGGAAGAAGGCCTCCCCCCAGCACACCGCAGCGCCAGGGCCACGGCAGCCGGCGCGTGTACCCAGCACGGCAGGGACACAGCAGCACGAAGCCCGTAAGGCCAAATTGCCAGGAGTTGCTTCCACGTGGACGCTAGCCCTAACGAGCGGCCTCGTTAGCATGTGCTTTGCAGAGCAAGATAAAAACGAAGATGCACCAAGGAGAAGACAGGAAGAAGGCAAGAGCGAAAGGGAGGAGAGAGGGGGGTGTGAGCAAAGCTACAGAGCCCTTCCCAGCCCGGCTCCCACATGCAGCGCTCCATGTTGGGAAGCGCCCGGAGCGGTGTCGAGTGGGGACCCATGGGGCTCTGCTGTGTCAAGCAGGGGCTGGAAGGCTGTGATGGGGCAGAAAGGGCCATGCTGGCTGGGACACAAGAGACAGGGCAAGCGAAGATGCTGCCAGCGCCAGTGTCCTCGCAGGGCGTGAGTGTCCCCAGGAAATACCCCCTGCCTTTTGGCCCAAGGAAAAGGACATGGAGGGTCCCTGTGGGTGCAAAGAGCCGCCTCCTACCCACACCCTTCTCTAGCTCCCCCTTTTGCTTTAAACCTACAAAACCAGGACAAGTCCAAAGAGAAGGGACAAGCACCAGGCCTGGATAACACCCACAGGTGGCAAATTCCGGACAGGGATTTCCAAGCCCTGGGCTGCACTCCCACAGCGGCACCGGCCGCGAGCCGAGCCCGGGGGCGGCGGGTGCTGCCTCATCCATCAGTTTATTAATAGCGTGATCACAGCATAAATATTTCATTCTGAGGTAGGTGGAGGAGGCTTCATTATGCCTTGGTGTCTTTGCGTGCGCATCTTTTTTTAATACAGCTCTGTTAAACTTACGGCAAACGTGTCAGCTGCAGCTTTTTCAATACTTCCTTTAATGCTTCCAGTATTTTCTCAAATGCTAATAATGTTAAGTTCCAGGGCAATTTATTCAGTGAATAAAATCCACATCCAGTAATATAATTTCCTTTATAATGCAGTCAAACAAAAGGAGGCTGGAAGAATTTAATGCAAATGGGAATTAAGCCTTGGAAGAGGAAAGCTGCCATTTTCCTACTTCCTATCCTGCATACGCTGCATTTCTAAGCCGGGCAGTACTGGCCAGGGGTCCAGGGCAGTATTTTCCCCTTTGTTGTTTCACAGCTAAACTTCACCACTCTGAGATTCCTAACCAAGTCCTTAAAGCAGACTCTATAAGCAGGGTCGCAAAGCAGCTCAGTCTCCTCGTCCTTATTTTACAATTCTGATTTCAGAAGCTCAGGAAGGCTTTCTCACTTGAAACGAGCAAGAAAATATTAAACGAAGACACCCCAGGCGGAGAAGCAGCCCAGCTCAGGTTGGCAAACCAGGATGTCTATGATTACAGCTCAGTGATGCCCAGCGGTCACGGCACCCACTGCTACTTCCAAAATACCAGCCAACAGTCCATTTTCCAAAGGGGCTGCTCAGACCCTGGTGAGACTCAAGGCCACCTTTATGATTTCACCAAGAAAAGAAGTGGATTGAGGGCTTGGACCTAGAGTCTCAGGTTAAAAATGCAGCCTAAGTATTGCATATAAACATCTTCCAAGACACAGATACCCTGAAGCATCATAATTTTTGGCATGCAGGACTCTGCTTACTTCAGAGTCATGCACACATCACTTAAAAAGCTTTAGACCCACAGGAATGCATTTAAAATCCTTTCTACATCACTCTTTAACTCACTAAGTACCTGCAGTTGCTGATGTTCTGCACCCACAGGATGGGATCAGCCCACCAGAACTACCACGCGCTGCTGCTATGGCCCAGTCAGCTGCTCCACTTCATATTCAACCTACAGACATAAATATCAACACAATATTCAACCCAGAGCTTGGCAAGAGACCTAAGTTCAACTTTTCCCATTTGAGAAAACGCAGCAAGAAACAAGCCCATGAAATAAAGTATTGCACAGCACTGTCCAAGCAAGAGCTGTAGCTGCAGAGAGCACACTCTTCCTCCCGCACCGAAAGGAGCGGGTGAGAAGGGATCATCGCTCTCTGCTCGCCCGCGCCTGGGAGATGCTGCTATTTAAGCTGCCTGGGTTCATGCTTCAAAGGGCTGCACTGAGCTGGGATGTGAAAGAACAAGCATAGAGTGAGGATCGCAACTGCCCCAGGCAGATGTGGCTGCCTCGGAGCTGCTTCCGAGCGCCCTGCTTGGATTCAAGTCTGCCCAGGCTACGGCCGAGGTCCAAGGCCGCTGGAAGCTGTGGGATTCCTACCCACGTACACAACCTCTGCGGGGCCTGCCCTGGTGTGCTGGGCATACTGGTGATGGGGAAATTAGTGACAGGAGACACCCCTGGGTCTCTTTTATATCTTCTGGGTCATCAACAGTCTAAGAATAAAATACATATTAGTCTTGATGTAAGTTTAAACTGGACTTCAGAACTTCAGGAATATTCTTCGAATCACTAGCCTGGCTTTGCTTCCTGCTCTGCAAGTCCCTGGTGGTTCAATTTTATGAGAGAACCCAAAGGAGAGAACCCATGGGAGAGCCCTTCCTTCCTGGAGGAAAAACAATCACCGTGCTCCCGTGTCACCTCAGACAAAGCCCATTCAGAGCTGAAGAAAAGCCATTTACCAACATAAAAAATACCCTGTGTGTTTGGAAGCTGCAGTCTGAGGGACACATGTCAGCAGTGAAGGCTGCTGTCACCATAGCTCAAAACAGAGCGTTTGAGCTGCACCAGGCACCATTTGACGGGCCGACCTCCCAGGACATCGCCCAGCTCGTCTTGTGCATGCAAGGGCTCGTTTCTTTTCCAGCACGTTCTGTTGGAGTTGGTTACTGGGAAAGCCGTTCCCAGGTTAATCTGTGCTGAACCCTCATTTTCTCCCTTTCCCTTTTCAGAAAATATGAGCTGTAAATTGGGCTGTGCAGCAGATATTAGCCGTGGCCTCTGCAGCTGGGCAGGTCACCTAAGCTGCCCACAGCACCCAGCTGCTCAGAGCAGGGATCAAGCTGTGCTGCTGGCCCTGGCATTTATGGATGCAACAAGATTGTAGCCACAAAGCCGCTGGAGGCGAGTTGTGCAGGCAGATTAAAAAAATATTTATAACTTGGGAAAATGTGATAACTGTCCATTTAGAGGGCATAAATATCAACTGTTGCAGAGGTTTACAGGGGCTATCTAAAAATAATGGGATGAAGCAAAGGCACAGGGCAGGGCAGGTATGACCCCGGATTATGTGTATGGGCAAAATGCCCACTTGGATGCACAGCAGTTCACTGATGGGGTGCTCTGAATCCCAGTTAATGATGGTTTCCCAAAAGCTTCTCCGAAATCCTCATTCGCTAGTGAGGGCCATGAAAAATGCACCACCCTGGGATCACCACAGAACACTTCCAAAGAAGTGACTCATCTCTGCTCATCTTGTCCCACGACTGCTTTGAAATGTGGAACTGTGCAGAGGAGGTGCCCCAACAGCAAAGCAGGTTTGAAATGAAAGACACTGCTCCGGGCAAGACGGAACGGCCACCCTTCCTGCAGTGAGCGGGAAATCCAGGTACGCTGCTTGATCTTTTTTAACAGAGATCAGTGGATAATGAGAGGGCCCATGAACTCTGATGCCTTCTCTCTGAGTAGCAAATTTAAGTTCTGCACACATTGCAGGCAACCACAGTTTGCACCTCGTAAAAGGAAAAGATATCAGCTCAAATGTACTGTCTTCAAACTACTTAATGTTCAAAGAACAGCAAGTCCAACTGCAGAAAATATCTGTCCTGCTCCTTCTAGCTCACTTGATGACTTTAGGGCATTGCCAAAATAGATATCGCTGGCATTTGCCATGTACATGCTCTAGAAGACTAAAAGATTCTATTGGAAAATTCATTCAGAGTATGATGTTAGTTTACAGAAGTGAGATATGAGTACTGAAAACTCATGGAATAAGGAATAAGCTTCCTCTTATTACCTCTGTCTTGTCAGAAATACAGGGAGGTCAGAAATAGAGTCTCTTTCTTAAAGCTTCTCAGCAACAGCACTGGAAAGGGCCAGTGATACTATCTTTCAAGAAGCGGAAATAACACACCGGGATCCTGTATATGACAGGGGACTTGGCCACTGCTTACCATGCCAGCCCTCACCCGGGGCAGCTGGCACAAGAGAGACCATCACTTTCCCACAAAGGTTGGGGCAATGAAGCTTCAGTATTTTGGGGACCAGAAGGACTGGAAACAACTAGGATTTTCTGCACTGTGTAACAGCTTACGATAGCAATGTCTCTGTTTTTCACAAATGAGAATGTTCAGTTTCCAACCAGGCAGGCAGGAGGCAAGTCATGCCATGATGGCTTAGAAACCGACAGAGAATTAACTAGATTAACTAAGGGCACGAGAGAGGCAACTCAGTGGGGGCTTCCTCCCTGCCGTGCTCCACGCAGGGCTTCCTGGGGTGCCAAGGTGCAGCTGCTGTGCCTGCGGCGAGGCGGGACGCTGGCGGAGGAGCTGGGCTTTCCTGCGGGCAGGAAACAGCAGCATCACCCCACCGAAGCAGACAGTGCCAGCAAAGTCGGCAAGGACAAATGTGCAGGGAAAGGAAGGAGAGTCAGAACGAGTTCTCTCATCTCCAGGGTCAACCTCAAAGGCTGTAGAGGGCTGGCCACCTTCCAGCCCCTCTCATAAACCAGCAGAGCCCAGCCAGACTCTGGAGTGGAGCAGCAATTGCTGCTCTGTTCCCCAGCTCGCCCAGCTCTTTAGGCTTTGCTCAGTCACACATTTACCTGGATACTTCCCAGCTCCCTCCAGCTTAATTAACTCCTACCTAATTCAAAAGCAAATCCCACTTTCTGCTCCCAAAGCGTCAGTGGCCTCAGCTCTCAGAGGCGCTAAAGCCAGTCTGGTAGGGCAGGGGCCATTCCCTGTGCTCCATGGAATTGTTAACAAGCTGTTAAATATCCAAAGTGAATAAAAGTCTTTGCAATTTGGCAAGGCAAAGCTTAGTGCTTCCTATAGTGGTGTTCATATTTAGTACACAAAACCAAGCTTCCCTGAACCATAGGGATGGAATAAACCTCCAGAGCTCGTTGGACCTCTTAGCTGAGACCAAATAGAGCAATAAAGAATCATGTGGGGCAAAGGACCCTCAGCTTCATCCACAGGAGATGCAGTGTGAGACATCTAGGACATTCAGAACCATAAAGCAGAAAATCAGGTAGTGCCACCACAGTGGAAACACACTCACCTGTTCCCCAGCAGAACGGCTCTGACAAAGAACATGAAAGACATGAAAGAGCACAGGGCTACAAAGAGAAAAATTATGAAGGGCCCCACACTACAGCAAGGGAAAGACACAAACCATCGCATGAGGCGGCAGCAGAGTGCTGGCAACCCGGACCTCAGAAACGCCTGCGTGGCACAAGGGGACACCAAGCTGCCTCTGTGTGTCCCGTTTTCACAGCAAGTGGCACTAGGATGAGCGCAGGAGCAGATGCCCACCAAGATGATATCTGTGTGTGGTGAGGACGTTGCCTAATTCAGCATGCAGGAGACAGTGATGCAGACAAAAAGACCTTTTTTTTTTTCCCCCCTCCTGAAACACACACTTTTTGTCCTCTTACAATAGTGATAGCTCCAGATGAGGATGGTGACAAGATGAGATACTGAAAGAGATCTGAAATCCAGGAGCCTCACTGCAGATAAAGGCGAGCTAGCAGGATTAGCACATCTAGCCAAATCGAATTCTGCATTACCAGGGGAACCTGCTTTCTCCGTCGGAAAGAGGAGCCCTGCCACAAGACGCCTGGCTAAGCCACATCCTTGTTAAGGCAGGAATGCGAGATCCCAGCTTCACCCGGCTCAGGAGACTCCAACAGATGCTCGGATGAAGGGCACAGCCCCATCGGGCTCTGCAGGGCACAGATATTTCGTTTTCATTCTCTTTCCTTTTCAAGCTTAGCCTGGTAAGCTTCCCCTCTGCTTTACAACTCTTTCAGCCCCAAATCACTCATTCATTCATGCTTATTCTGTTAGCCATCAGCAGATAAGACATAAATAGACCCGATGAGGTACTAACATATGCCTTTAGCTTCAAACATAAAGCAGATGCCTAGGAGTATAGCATATTAGTAGGTGCTGAATAGTAGGAAAACCTACTGGCTTGTCATTCAGTGGTGGCTGCAGGTGAGAACTGCATCTACCATCAGCTTCTTAGAGCAACAGCCAAACCTTTCTGGCCCCTCGAGAGAGGAAAATTCAGCTGGACCTAAAACCCCTACAGCAGAGAAGGATGTCAGGATGTTGCCTGCCACAGGGACACACTATGGGAAAAGGGACATTGATAAATCATTTAAAACAGAGCCAAGTAAAGCAAAACTACAAACACAAACCAGCCTCCTGTTTTTCACTCCCGTGGTCTGCTCAGTAACAAATTTAAGCTAGTTGGCTTCAGAGCACTGGGCCTCACTTTCAGGCGGGAAGTCAGCTGGCCCCAGGTAGCAGTTTTATTTCGGGGGGATAAACTTCCTATCCAGCCTGCAGGTCACAGGCAAAACGCTGTGCCCGCTGCGCGAGCGATGGCCGGGCACCGAGCGCCACCCGCGGCCCCTGCACCCTGTCTCCTGGAGGTGACCCCCGCTTTAAGGACAAATTAGTTCCCACAGATTCTTGGAGAAATGTATCGAAAAAGTCAATCCTTCCAGAAAACAGGACTGTTGCTAAACCACAGCTGCTGCTTTCTCCTATGTGGCGAGTGCAAACCAGCTGGGTTCTAGACCTGCACAACTGGGTCCTTGGGATCTCGCAAGCCTCGTTGGCTTTGCCTTCCAATCACATTAACAATTTCTTAGCAAGGCAAGACTTGGATGAAGTTACCCAGCTCCCTGCAGGGCTACTTCACTAGCCCCAGACCCCAAGTGCATTTAGAAACAGGTTCAAAAATGAGCTCCTTATTTCAGAGGCTACTGAGGGCTCAGTCAGCAGCGCTGCTATCTGCAGACTACACACAAACCACCACTGAAGACAACTGCCAATCTTAGGGCAAAAAACAAAACACAACAAAACCCAAAACCTTCTAATCCAGCTCAATTCTGGGTTTTATTTTCAGTTCTTTTTTTTTTTTTTTTTTTTTTTTGGGGGGGGGGGTTTTTTT
>JASSRY010000156.1:1321579-1351559 GCA_032466555.1 Tinamus major | reverse complement strand
GGGGAGCAGCCATAGAGCCGTGGTGGAAGCTCAGGGGTTTACCCCGGCATTTCAGCATGGAATACACCACGCACACGTGTATTCCACAGTTCAAGGCTGAAGAGGATAAAGAACCAAAGTGGCATCATGGAGAATCAGCAGAGAAAATTCAACACCACAAACCCCTCCAGGCAGTTCAGAACAGCACTGCCAGTGCTTTAGATGAATAAAAGGCGGGTCCAACGCGAAAACCCAGAACCGCTCTAAAAACTAAGATGCAAGCACAGACCTCCATTTTATTCCTAACCACCTCCTCATTTCTTTAACCTGGACACCACCGAGATGCAATATGTCCTCTCAAAGCCACTCGTCTCTAACATGGAAAATCCAGACTTGCCTTTTTACAAAGGTCCCGGGAGCAGCATTTGTGTCACCGTCTAACATGGTGCCACGGGTGTCCAGCCATAAACTGGGGACACCACCCTCCTCGCTCTCACTCCGTGTTACTTGGAGCAGTGTCTCTTCTATGTTTTATCAGCAAGAGCATTTCTAGGTGCTTCCAGGAAATAAACAGCTGTAAGACCTCTCATTCCGGTCATCCTACTCCTCCAAGGCAGAACAATTTATTATTTACAAAATTACAAAATTCAAAATAAATAATAATAATAAATAATAAACACACATAAACAAATAAATAATAATAAAACATGAGGAAAAGCAACTCATAGGTAGTTTCTTAAAGCTTTGCACCAATGAACATATTCCCATCTAGCAGATAAGAAGATGTGGCTTTGGATTCAGAAAATTTAAATGTTAAATGTAAAGTGTGGAAAGTCTTTATTTCCGAAGCAACAACGGACATTCCTGTCTGTGCTGACATATTTTTTTTGGAAACGGCTAATAACAGCTACGAAGGGGATAACTAAACAAGAACAAACATTACATGACACATTATTAATCTCACAACTACAGCATTATGAATAATGGCTGTTTTGGCTCACTGCCCAGGGTTTTTTTTTTTTGTTTTGTTTTTTTTTAATTTTGCTTGGGTTGGCCACATTTTTTAATTTACCAATTTCTGCTGTCTTTACCACCTGCCCTCCTGGATATTTTGTTTCATTGCACCTAGTCATGTATAAAACTGGGTACATGCCCAGGCCTCCGCAGATGGCCCAAACTTTTAACATTTAGTAGCTGCCTGGTCAATCCTCCAGAAGGTTTTTCCCAAAACGTTGCGCATGTATCATCTGAAGGCATCCAATTTAAGGCAGTAGAAACTGTTTTTTGTCTGGAAGATGACTGCATAAGTGCTATTTAAAACTGAACTCAATGACAGATAAAAATGTCCTGATGGGGCTTCATTCAATATTTACTTATACCCCACCGTGCTTTCAGTTGCACTGACTGCCAGTTTAGCAAAATAACTACAGCTGATTTTGCAATTTTTATTTTTCTATTAAAGCATTCTCTCCTTCAGCATTAAGGAGTGTAAGCAAAAGACTTTGACATACCTCTAAACACAGAACACGCACGCTTTACAAGCAGGGAGTGTTTCCCGATGCAATTCCTGGCCAATATTCCAGAAAACGGCACATGTAGTCACCTCTTGGGCTTTGCAGAGAGGCACAGGAGAGACCCAACTCCCACAGAAACTGAGCAAGAGGGTGAAGACCCCATAAGACCAGCTGATAGTTGGTATGTGACCCCAAACAGCCCTCAGATTGTGCAGAAACTGCAGAGAGGCACACGCGGGCGGTGACACCAGCACCAAGTGCTTGTCACCAAAGCCAGGAAAAGCAGCTCTGCTCCCCAGGCTGGTAACGGGCTCCCAAACGTGCAGCACGATGGCATCATGCTAGCACAGATGCAGAAGCACCACTATCCAATATGGTTTAAACACAAAAGAATAAAGAGACAAAAAGAATAAAGACCACCAAGGCAAGAAGAAAAAAAAAAAAAAAAATCAAATAGTGCTTAGCAGTTTGTCCTCAAGGTGTTTTTGCTTGCATGATTTTGCTTGGAGCTGTCAATAACTCTACCTTCCCTTGCAGGATGATGTGGTTGGGTTAATACACGCACCACTTAACAAAGGTTATTTGCCAGCTTAAGTTTACTGCTCTTCATCCTGACCATGCAGCTTTGGCCCGAGCACGCAGAGCCTGGGCACGTCTTCGCGCAACACACGGTGCATCCCTGTGCCGTGCAGTGCCCCCAGCAGCACCCGAGGACCTGCCCTGTACCAGAACAGATAAACCAATATCGATAAATTGTCTTGGAAAAACAAATTGAAAACAATTTTGAACTATTCGCCATAAATGCTCTTTGCAACTCAATTTGTGCTTCTCCCCTTTGAAGGAGAGTCTCCTTCCCTCTTACCCTAAACGTTTAGGATGCTGGCACCAGTTTCACGATGTAATTACTGAACTTTATCACGACATGCAGTTTTCAACAGCAATGCGTACTTGCTCAGTTTCTCTGTCTCATCAGGACAAACCTCCTCCTACCTTTCATAGCTGTTGTTTTTCCAACTTTTCACATCACCAGAGAAAAAAAAAATAGAGAAAGAAGGATCATGATCACAAACTATTTATTCAGCTCACGTAGTTGTGGGGCCTGGTTTTGAGGTTTTTCTTTTCTTTCCCCCAGGAAGTGTTTGGCAGAGCAGATATACATTCTATGTCCTATACTCCCTAAAGCAAACTTTATACTGTGATCCTGCGTATTTATCCTCATCAATGTCACAATGCACATTTCTTGCTGGGGAAATACAAACATTATTTTTCTTTCACTTAATTACTTCTTCCTTTCTGCCCATCCCAACAGCAATTCATCAGACCCATAGGAAAGTCTGGTAAAAATTCCTTTAACTTTATCCCATCCGCCGGGTACTTTCATCTCCTCCTTGATGGGGATTCACACTAACCAAACCTGTGGCACAAGACGTAGCTACTCACGGCGTCAGCAACCAGGATCTCACCATAGAAAGCTCTCTGCACACAGGGCTGCTCTGGCCTTTGAAAAAAGGCATTTCTCATAGAAGCAAAGGTGTGAACATAAGGTGTCTTCTCCTGACATAACCACGGAGCTGGACTATGGTCAGATCAAGGCTGCTAGACTTCAGCATTATCATGAGCAGTTCATTTAGCCCTATACCTTTAACATAGTACCTTACATTTGAGTAAGTACAGAAAGTCTCAAAGAACTTGTTTGCATTTTATTTAAGCGTCATTTTCTACAAAAGCCACAGGCCAGTCTGGAATGAGCTGAACTCTCCCAACTCTCAGGCTCATCAGTTCTGCAGCCTTTGGAAATACAAAAGAGCGATGCAAAAGTAAAGCAAAAAGACAAAAACATGTCAGCTCATTTACTCTTATTTTTGTTAGGAAACAGGATCAGCTAAGGCTAACTTTGTTATTTAAATTAAGAGTACAGATTCCAATAATTTCCGCAGCACCTTCGTTACTCTACAGATCCAAGGGAATCTTTTCCCTGCAAGTATAATTACATGTTTAGCTGGAGCAGTGAACTAGCGACGTGCTGGAGTTGCCGACAGTTTACACACTGAACAGCACTGCTTTCACGCACCATTAAATTCACTGTTTCGGTACTTTATACAAATAACGAATGAGAAACAGCAGCCTGACACTTCCTGAATATTATAGCCCATGCTCTGCTTGCTTGTAATTACACTTCTTAAATGAGCAGTTTACTGAGCTGTCTCCAATACTCCCAACGCCCAGCAGTGCTGGTTCAGACCCTGGCAAGTCAGCTCTTCCCATGTCTAAGACAGAAATGAAATAACACAGTTTACTTCAAATAAAAAATAAAACTGCCCATAAGCATCTCAGTTAAGCCCAGACATTAAACTCTTCCTCTGGTAGGAGAGGGATCCTGCAGCCCGTTCTGGGCCAGGTTTGCTCCCTGTGGCTCCTGTGCAGCCTGTGGGTTGGCTCATGCTTCCCAAGGCACAGGTGACCACCCCAAGATGTAAACGGCTCATGAAGAACTTCTGCATCCCTTGGGATGAAAAATACCACCAAATGCAAATGCTTTTCCGTCAGTTTTACAGTTCTGGAACACGCTGCTGCTTGCCGGTTGGCAGACAATCATGATGATTATTAAGACTTTTTTTGGGGAATATTCACTTAGGGAATCAGCACACAGCCCACTAATCCTACTGGACACCAAAATTATGGTATGGGTATCAACATTTCTCTACCTTCCTTACTGCCTTGTTCACATTATATAAAAATGACAAGTTTAACATCTTGTGTCAAATTTGTTAAATTTGGTCATTCTGGAGCACCGCCAAGCTCCCTGGGTCAAAGCATCAGAGCATCCTAGCAGGATTCTCTGGAGGCCTCACCTCCTCCGAAAGGCCACAGCTCGATCATGTCTGTGGTCTGCGCGGAGCAGAGACATGCACCTGCCTGATGTGTCGCTGACAAGTGACACTCATCGTTGTGCTCCCAGTTTTTCTCATGCCCTTCATTCTTACCTGCTGCGCGAAGCTCCTGGAGCAATGAAGTAGGGCGCCAGCGCCTTTTCCACAGACCTCCTAGGGATTTCAGCGTTGCTGGTCCCCACTTTTAATGCCACAGTCTTGCAGCTCAGTTCTCAGTCAAGAGCTGACCGTGTTAAAAAGCTCACAACTAACCCTTCAGTTCCTCAGGGGCAGGAGCACACGCACCCAGCACCGAGCAGGCAGGCAGCACTCAATTAGTAACAGCTAAGGTCAGACTTGCTCGTATGGGCAGCGGGGACGAGCGCGGCGCCGGTGCGGAGAGCAGCCCCTTCCCTCCCACCACGGCCTGCCAGGGGGGCAGCTCTCGAGGCTGCGGCTCTAGCGCGAGATCATTACTCTTGTCGGCAGAGAGAACAGATGCAGCCTCCCTGCAGAACCCAAGGACATAAAAAAATAAAATGAAGATAAAGTTATTTTGCGATATCGAACGGGAACGTGTGGCTGCGTTTGATTAATGGGCGCCGTCAGCAGGGCTGTGCAGGGGGACGGGTGGAAGCAGCAGCTGCCTGCATGGGAGAGGGGATCCAAAGCAGTACCTGCCCACAGGTGGGTGCTTCCAGCTCCAGAAGAAAGATGAGCATCAATAAATCACGTTACCCTTGCGCTGCCCCAGCAGGAGAAGGGCCGCTGCGCCCGGGCCGCACTGGCGCTGAGCGCCCTGGCGAGCGCAGGCGACGCTGCGGCCCCTGGCCCTGCTTTGCCTCCGCGCAGCCTCCCTGCTCCAGGAGAGGAAATGACCCTGCCATCCCGGCCCTGGGGGCAGCTGCAGCCCTACTGATGCCTAAATGCAATTAGGAAACACAAGGGGATGCGAGGAAACATGGAAACACCTCCCTGACTCGCAAAATGAGCTGAATGGCTCCCGAGGACCTACACTAGCAGTTGCTGCGGGGAGAAAACGAGGAAAAAGTTTAAGTGCCAGCAGCTAGAGCGAGCAGAGGCAGCTGGCTAACTGAATTAGCAAAACAGCTGCTCTCGAACACCTTCATTTAAAGTCTGTGTACAAATAAGAAGCCAAAAGAGTCTCACGATGCAGCACAGAGGAAGAATTACAGCTCAAACAAGAAAGAAACATGGTGCTCAGATTGACAGAGTACACAATAAAAGGGGAGTAATTTGGATATTCTACCAGCACATTACAGCCATCCACCCACAAAGCTGGTTCCGGAGGGAAGGACTCGCTCTTCCCCTTAGCCTGCAAACACAGCCTTTAAGCTGTTCTCTGCCCTGTGGGAATGGGGGACAGCATTCACATGTGTATGTGGGTACATATATACACACACATATATATACACACACGTGTATATACATGTCCAAAGCACAAGGTATAGAAGCTAACAATCCACTAACACCATTTTGTGATGCCATGCTGCGTTTTCAGAGAGCTCTAACCTTATGTCCTGCAGCCCTGATTTTGCAGCATATACTAGAGTTTACTCTTCACGGCTGCTTTAGAAGACTGTACCAGATGGAAGGAGACATCTTGGAGCTCTGGCAGAGGACAAGGACTCCAAGTAATCTGTGGAAAGGCCAGATCTTCATAACACTGGCCAGGGGGAATACGATCAGAAAGAGGGCTTGAACTGCCAGGCGGGAGATTAAGGGGCTGAACTGCGACAAGTTAGTGAAGTGTCTGCAGCCTCTGCCCAAGGTTTATTACGTACTAAAATGCACCAAAGGAGCACAAAATGACCAGACCTGATGGGAGCAGCGGTTACTTCGGCGTAAAAAGTGCTCCACCAATGATGCTCTCGCACATTTAACAGGCATTTCTGCTTCTTTATGCTCAGACGTTGTTTTGCCCCTCCGTACAGCTCACCAAGGCCCTGCGCTGGCCGTGCACAGACACAGGCAGCTCCTCTCTGCAGAGCTGCCGCCTTTGCGGGAGCCGAGCGCCCTGCTCAGATAATTCCCTTCCTTTCGGGGAAGAAAGAAGTTATTAGCAGCCTAAAAGCACATTTTTCTTCATGTATAGGATGCATTTACGTTGCCTGCTGAACTGACGGGTAGGATGCAAATAGCTCTCGGTACAGGCAGAGCTCCAGGCAGGAATTACCATGTTTTGTGCTGGCACAGGTCGGGGGCTGCAATCGGAAAGGCCACATTGCTCAGCTGTTGCACTGGCTGACACGACCATCCCTGCCCCATTTTGCAGGATACACAATGAACTCCTGGGTATTGCTTTTCTCTGGGAGATATTTCTGTTTCGCTGTCTCCAAAGCAAGCTGCCTTATGCTACGCAGAGCCTTTTGGGCAAGCCCAGACACATTTTACATGCAAATATCTGAAAGACAATTCATATAAAATAGAAGAATGGGGATTTTCAAGTTTTCACTCAAACCACTGAGAAATACACATTTATACCAGACCAAGTACATAGGATAAAGGCACAGACCCACCATGGATAAAACGAACAGAAAAACAACATATTGGCTACTCCTCGGAGTCGCACTCGGACACCTGCTCTTCCCTCTCACGCACCGGCCAAGAAACCGAGGGGCTGCTCCTGGCGGGTACCATCCTGGTGGGTGCCAGCCCCGTGCCCGAGGCACCCACCAGATGTCCCAAAGGTCCTCACTAAGACACAGAGCCCTCCCTCCGCAGGGGCCATGCTCATTTCTTCAGAGGCAGCTCAAGAACATCCCTTTAGCCAACAGACCTTGAGCGCAGGAAAAAATGCTAGGAGGAAATTCTTCCATCAGAGGACAGTGTTTCTGTCCCCTTCCAAGATGTCATATGCCAGTCATAACAAACAAACAAAAAAACCCCACAAAAGCAAACAATAGAACCTTTCTCACACCCTGAATTTATATGTTGCATCCACATGCAAACTGAACCCCTAGCTGGCATTTAATATATGCAGCTCATCGTTAGCTCTTGATTGGGATCAGATGATGGCAATCAGCCACGCTGGGAGGGAAGGGATGTGAGCTGACCCTCATCAGGGCCTCCTGCATTACTGGATACACAGGACAGTCCGATCAGCAAACATTTTCCTCCTTGGAGTTATTCCTAAGGTCTGTTTTAGGAGGTTCTCTCCATCCTGTTTTAATCAGGCAGAGCCCATCCTCGTGTGTGACTATACTTCCAGCAGGCATTGATCAGTTGGGGAGCATAAAATCTCCCCATTACTGCTGCTGCTGAGGGGAAATACCTCCCAGTCACAGTGCACGGGTTACCCAGCTCATTTTCCAAAGCATCGTGCGCACCGGGAGCCACTCTGTGCCTGCAACCACCCCACGGAGAGCCAGGCTCCAAGCGGAGCGTTGCCGAACTGACTCCGCAGCGCTGCCGATGCTTCAACCGCTACACGTGCCCCTGAGCGCAGGTAATTTCTGCTCAGTGACATGCAGCCGAGCAACGTGGCTTACTGGGTTGGGAATAGCTTGGTGGTTGGATCTGTAAACACTCTTCAACAGCCCAGCGAGCTCCTCTGATTTTTTTTTTTTTCCCCTGAAGGGTTTCCTGCAACTGGAATTATTGATTCTTGCACTGTTAGACAGGAGGAAACCACTACTGAGTCAGCAGCCACCGAAAGAGTCTTTGGCTCCTGGATCTTCCTTGGGGTACCACGAAGCTGAACTTCCTGAGCTGTGAACGTTCACAAACTCTTTGATGATCAAGTGACAATTTCAGCGCAGCGCCCGCTCGAGTTGTTGAACGCCCGTCTCAAAGCGCCCGCGCGCGCTGCTGCACGACGACGTCTTGAGCTACTGCAGCTAAATTCTGCGACGGAGCAGAGCTGCTTTATTTAACACGGTGGAAAAGACAACATGAGAGGAATACAGACTGCCAGGTCCAACACGCTCAGCTCGCACTCTCCCATCTGCCACGAAACACGGGCTTGTATCATTCCCGTGGGCGATGCCAGCCCCCCCGTTATCCCTGTTCCCTCAGGGAGCCGCCGGGTTCACGCACAACGATGGGATCTGCAGTCGTGCATACGCTGCCCTCCAGAACCCAGTGTGTCACAGCAATAACCATGCTTGAAATTGCACCCCGGTGCCTCCACATTTGCACATCAACGCCTGATGGGCTCCGCTGCCCCGTGCTGAAGCCACCGCAGCCTGCTCCAAAGGAAGGCACTACTTACTCAGCCCGGATGTGCGACCGGAGCTGAGGAAGTCAAACAAGTGACATCAAGTCTGAAATTCTGCTCCCAAGCCCTTCTGTGTGATTGCTGCTTCCCAGCACCGCCTCCCAACGTGGTGTCTGAGACGGGATGAGCAAGGATCTATTTGATGAACATAACCAACAACTCCAGCCCCCACCAACACTGCAACAACCCATTTTATATGAAGGTCACGGCCGCTGATGTCCGCACCGCACCGCGGGAGTGCGGGTGTGTTTGTGGATGCTTTGGAGAGCTCCACGGCATGGATAGGCACCGGGGGCTGCACATCCTGCAAGCTCAGCGAGCGCCTCCTGCTTGGAGGCGATGCGGATGCTGCGCACGGCCAGAGCCAGCAGAATCACTGTTCTCATCTGCACTAAACCGGTACCAGGGTCCTGTGACGAGAGTCTACCATCTCCAACCAGATCGTGTTCGGTAGCTTGAGCTTTTGGTGGGAAGTGACATTTAAATATTTTTGACCAGTCTTTGCAAAATGGTGATGCTACCTGTCGCAAAGTGAATTTTATAGGCAGCCGAGGCAATGGGGAGAATCCAATTGTCTTTATTACTGGCAATCAAAGCTCTATTGAGAACAGATTCCCGGGCAGTTAATCTGATGAAGTCCTCACAGAAATGGTTCTCCTCATTGGAGGGCAATGCCAGGAGAGCGGCAAGAACATGGAGCACGGCCACGTGCTCAGCCACACGTGGGGTGAATCTTACAGGTGAAGTTGTCACAGATGCTGTTAAGTTGTCCGTGGTGCCATATGAGGCACTAAGGGCGTGTGACTGGCAAGAAGGTCTCTCTGCTCCTGCAAATGTAAAATGCTGGGCCTTGTGGCAGCCAGCCCAATCAGGATTTGTCACTGTGCTGGTGTTGAAAGGACAGGGAAAAGAAAACTCCTATCTGGAAGTCAGAGGGTTTTCCAGCCTATGCTTATGGGCTCTGACCTCAGGAGATCCTGCTCATCCAAGAGGTTTGCTCCAGCTTAGCAGCAGCGCACTCCTCCGGGAATCCAGGGCATTTGCACAGTACATTTCTCGCTTCCAAAATGTGTGGTATTAAGTGATCTCCCAGCTTGCAAACTCTTTCACATGAACATGAATCCATCAAGAAGTGCCTTAGCTTCCACAAGCCCCTGCACGGCCTTCATATTAACTTCAGATTAGGGAGGCAATGAGGAAACGCGACTGCAGCAGCCGCACACCAAGGGTCCTCCTCATGCAGGTCCCGTGCACTGAAGCCACCGCCTGCAGTACTGATGGGGCCAGTGTGGCTGCAGGCGTGTGGCTCAGGGACGAGCGGTAACTGCGGCTGCAGAAGAGGCCTTCAGCAATTTACTGCTGGCCTCAGAATCTGCAAATTGGGCAGCCATCTCCAACCTCCACCCGGGAGGAGGAAAGTGCTGCAAATGTCTTGAGCTAACGCCGGTGACGCTCAGCTCCTGGGCAAGGGCCTATTGAGCTGTTCACACCACGAGCTCCTCGTCTTCAAACGCTGACATCTGCATAGTCTCCATTATTTATTTTCAAACAAAAGCTTTTCCTACGTGCATATAAAAAACCAAGTTGGACGTTGGCCACAGCTGCCCTGTAGAGAAAACAAAGCCTTGCTGCATCCACCGCGATGCTGCAGAGACACCCTGAGCTGACATAAAACCAACACGGAAACACCTACAGCAGAAATTTCACTTTCTTTTAAAAAAGAAAGAATTCTTAATTTTTATGTGACACTTTGCAGAAGACAATGTAGTTTCATTAAAAAAAGGAAAAATTTTGCCTTTATCTAAATTCCATTACTTGGTTCAAAACCTTTTCAGCTATGCAGCTTCCCTGACCAAATCTCCTCTACTCTCTTGTACTACTACCTTCATTTCACTCTAGGACCTTAGAAAACAAATATTCTAAACTCCATTCAGAGATTTAAAAAAATGAACTGTTGTCATCATATACCACCTCCACTAATAGATACCAGGGTGCTGCAAAGACGTAAGTTAAATTGTAGCTTTATTCCAAGATCAAAAACTGTCCAGTATAACTTCTAGTGTGTAAAACATTAAATAGTAATTTTAATACATTTTCCCAATGAATGCATTATTTTAAGACTACTTATAAGTGAACAGTTCATTTCTCTACACATCATTTTTATAAATCTAATCAGCAGACTTCCCAAGCCAAATTCAACATATCCTAGCCCACCATTTCACATTCTTCAGGTCTAAAAGTAGCCACAATTTAACTTAATCCCTTGATGATAAAAGAAAAAGCATGGGTAAAATCCACTTGGGCTGCTCTATGAAGTTGCAAATGTTCACGCAGCTGCTAAAAACTGGCCAGCAAGAATACTACCAATTTCTGCATCTTACCCCATATTTCTCCATGGCTGAAGCATCCCTAAGCCCTCCCTGGGACAGGGGAGAATGGAGCTGGGGTTCAAACCCATGGCATGTAATGGATTTTTAAAGCCAACTTGGGGTAACTCTGCAGCATTACATCCTCAGTTGAACTGCAGCAGTGTTTGCAGCAGCGCCGCACGCCCTGGGAGCGGGAAGATCCCTGGGCTTCCCTGCAGCTAGAACTCCCCTCGCAGTTTAAGAACAGTTCAAACCAGATCTTTTTAGCCGTGCCTTTTGGCTTAGCTCTGCTCGCAGCAGAGACCTTTGTGGAGACGTGGCCCGACACAGCGAGGCGCGCAGGAGCGGTCAGTGCCAGCGGCGCTGCCTCCCGAGCTGCGCGATGACCTTCGTGTTTGCAGTGCCTGGCAAACGGCGTGGCAACCACAAGGATGACTAACGCCTTAGAATATTTAATACGACGCTCTCTAAATTATTTGAATGTCAAAATGAATCTGCACTGAGCTCACAAAAGCCTTTTCATTACCCCGAGCCCCATGGTTCTTGTGCCCAGTAATGTGATGGGCAGCACGTACAGCCAGCCCTGTAACCCAACAGATGTGGCCTCAAACCGTGTTTTTAAAAATTAAAGAATCTGATGGTTGGTTGCTTCCCCTCTGCAAGTTCTTCAAACCTTCCTACGTAATTAAGCACAGAGCTACATCCTGCTACAAAAGAGGCTGCCTGGTCTGAAAAATCCCATGGAAAGGCTGCTGTTCCTGATTAAATTCCAGGGGCCTTTGGAAGGTTACGACCTCGGTTCCTCACAACACACCAGCTCCAGCGAGAAGCCTGTAGCAACATTAATCAGCCCGAAATAATGAGGCTGCGAGAGACAGCATGTGATTTCTTTATTTCACCTTAATTATAATTTAAAATTTTAATGTGAGGAATTTGACAAGTGTTCAAGCAAGAAGAATCATTGCCTCAACAGCAGTTAAAGTCAGGCAGAGCAATGTGCTCAATCCCAAAGAAAAGCAATGACTTGGTCCTGGCCCAGCAACGTAAATCAAGCGGCGCTGCCGACAGCAGCATCGTTCTGAGCAACACAACTCCCTCGGCACCCTTCACAAAAACCCTGAAACTCACGGGTTGGGTCATGCAGGGTGTCCTAGGAGCAAGGAACAGGTGGTGCCATCCCGAGGGAATCAAGGAATTCAAGAGAGGAAGGGGGTGAGTCACGATGGAGAGTGAATAACCCTTCACTTAAAACTCCCGAAGGACTGGAGGTAGGGGAAAGGCAATGCCAATTTTTTTGAGGTTTGGGGAGATCTGGGAAAATACAGGTCTGCAAGCCTGGAGTAGAAACTAGAAAACAGACTTGAATTAGCAGCTATCTGGCTCCGTGGTTTCTTGGAGAGGAACATCCCTGCTCCTTTAAAGGGAAATACAGGCCAGAGGTTTCCTCGGGTGGTCTGAGAAGGGATATCCAGCCCTTCCCTGCTGCGCTTCTCGCAGGGCCTCAAGGAGCCACCACTGCTAAAGCTACAAGACACAGACAAGTGACAACCCTGTCCCCAACCATCCTCAGAGGGACAGCAGGGAGAGAACGGCCACGGGACGTCCCTCTTCCCCCTGCCCAGGAGAAGAGGGATTTGCCCGTTGGCAGCAGGCCTGTTTTCCGAACAGTAGCTCCTTCCCAAAGGGAATGTTCCTAGGCAGGCTGACTGATGGCCCCGGCTCGAGCAGCGCCGCGTCACTGCCCGGGGCGCTGCCCTGCGCGCGTAACCGGCGCCAAGACGTGGGACTTGGCAAGAGTCAGCTCCTCGCAGCCGCCTCTTTTGAGAACGAATATGAACAGGAAAACAGCCTCTTAACTCAATTTGCTGCGACTCTGCACGAGTGCACCGTGTTTATACCCCTAATGCAAGAAGTGCGGCCTTTGCTTTGATGGAAATAGGGTTTCCATCACAACAGCTGCTGCGACGCCAGGCTGGAAGAACTAAAACCAACGGATGCAGCAGGAGAGAGAGCTGGTTCGCAGGAATTAGGGGCAGACCTTCAAAGCGTTTCCAGGGGCCCAGCTGAACCGCAGATGAGCCCATCTCGGGCACTGTATGACCTTGGCAATCTTTTGGGCAGTGTTAACAACACTTCTGCACCTGAGGCAGCTCCGATACGGATCCAAACGACTGGACACGTATCACAGCGCGCTGCAATAAGCTTTGCTGATAGTCAGGTTAAGGAGTTAATCTATGCAATTTGCAGTAGAAACTATTGAGACGCTGCAGATTCAGGATCAAAAAGCACCTTCCCTCTTCTAGTATTATCACAACATAGCTCATTATTTCACCAGGTGAAAAACACCCAGGGCTGCAAAGATGTGACAGTCAAGAGTCAGGACGAGCCCAAAGAGTCCAGCACCAGCTCTTGCCACGGCCACGTTGGCTCCGCTCTCACCACCACCACCGGGTCTGCCTGGGAGTTCAAGGCCAGGGTGAGGGACCACCAAGTCTGAGTAGGGCACTAAAAACCCAAGCATTGGACCCGGGGTGCTGCATTTCAGACCACAGCAGTCTGGCTCACGAGAACACCTTGTGCATGGTTGCAGATCCAACACCAAATTAACGCGCCCGACACTATCCCTGAGCTCCCACGCTTGGAGGCTGCCTTTTAAATCCACACGATGCAATGGGATGACTCCGAGCTCTTCCACGCTTCCTTCACCTTGTTTCATGTCCAATGAATAAACACAACCTTCCAATTGCATAACTTGGGGAGAATTCCAGAAAAGCTTTAATGAACTGACCTAAAACACATCATGAGCAGAAAACATCTCAGATATTCTGATGACACTGGAAAACACGTCTTAAGCAAAGAGCACTTAAACTGCTCAATGGTGTTTGTGATACTGATTGAGGCTTTCGCTGTTTCAAGATGACCAGGTTGCAGGTTGTTTTGCTTCTGCCCAGAAAGGACATTTGTGCAAATGAGAATTAATACGTGAAAATCCAGTCTGGATAGAACCATAGAAATGGCAGCTACACAAGAAAACTAACAAGCCAAGAGCACTGTGAAGCACCAAGCACAAGCTCTCACCTGCTGTAAGCCGCAGAACCATCGCTGAAGCGACGATCCTGGCGCTCGCTCTGCTCCAGCCAGTAGCTCAGGTGTGTGCACAGGTCTCCCGGGGCAGAGGGAGAGTGTTTTAGCCCAAACCAGGGCACATTGGTACAAGTCTAAATCGTGCACAGCCAGCACTGCGGCGATGTCCGTGCACTCTGGTCTGGAGAGCTCTGCGTGGGTCACCATGGATTACTGCTCACTATCCCCAGATCTACATCTAGTGAAAAACACACACTGTTCTGCAACAAGGGTCATTTAAATGAACTATGAGGACTAATTTCAGCAGTTTCTATAAATCTACCCAAATCATACGTTGCTTAGATCTACTTTCAATCCCACTTTCATTGTATGCGTTACAACAAGCGCAGTAAACACCTTAAGATTTGTAATGATGATTTTCACAGTTAGTTTCCACAGTTTCTATGTGGGGTGACTCAGGATCATATAATAAGCAGTGCTTTAATGATCCAGTCCCCAAAGGCACACAGGTATTTCATCTTTATTTCCTTTCTTATTAAAGCTGTACTTCAAAGTGAGCCGCTCTCCTCTGTTGCCCCAAAACCCGGGAGCAGGGAGTGATTCATTCCCGAGGAGCCTCCTCCCGCTTCCTCCCTCCGAAGGGCGGAAGGCGGCGCAGGCCGGACAGCACATCACACCTCACAGCCACCCGCCTGCTTTATGCCCTCGGATCCTCTCCTGGCTCTGCTGTTATTTTAAAGTCACTACCCGTGAGCTGAAAGGTCGTTCTTTTAAATACGAAATTATGAGCGCCATTACAGCAGAAACTTATGGAAAAGAGGGCACACAGGGCTGATGGAGCCATTAAGATAAATGCAGATTTACTGACGATGGAATATAGTATGTTCATGTTAAAGAAACAGAAATACCGGTAAGAGACTTATTTGTTGAGAACGTTAGCTAATGGCCTCTGTATTTAACTCTACTTTTTTATTTTCCTTAATTTTTAATGACTGTTAGCTCTAACTGCAGGTACAAGATGCTTGCTGATGAACTGGTAGGTTCCTGTGTGACTAATCCCTTTACTTTGTCTGTATTTTGAATCTAAGCAGTAGTCTTTAAAAAATCCAGGACCTCAATCTTTAAAACCTTTAAAATACCCAGACTTTAAAATACCCACAGAATCCGCAGGGAAGGCGCCTGCCCCAATGGCCCAACAGGGCAAAGGGGAAGCTCGGGACCCATCTCCACGTGCAAAACTCCCTGCAACAGAAACATGTTGGGCAGCAAAATGCTATTGCATGATGATGTTCCCGTAATTCAGCCTTGACCTTTTTTGTAATAAGAATACATGAATGTTGATGAAATGGAGCCTTTCCCGGGAAAGGTTAAGTAATAGATTTAAATAACTTAAGAAAGAACCAGAAATCCTGTCAGTTCACTTCAAATTACATGAAAACTGGAGCTGGGCCTGATTTACATGCAGGGAAACCTTGCCCTTTGGGAAAACCGCCCTCCCTGGAGCAGGAGCCGCGCTGGCAGCACCGACATCCCAGCGCCAGGACCCCCTTAGTCCCGATTCCCGCCACGGCGCGATTCCCGCCGTGCCTACCTGCCTCCTGCCAGACGGGGTCAGCAGCACCCAGCGCCGCTGGCGTTCCCTTTCTGTTTTTGGATAAATAATCAGTATTTTAGTCCATCGCGGTGGGCAGGTGTCCCAGTGCAGCCCCTTGTGGCAGGGGCCGCACCAAAGGGCAGTAAATCCCTCGCGTGTAGTCGTGCCTAACGCAACCCTTCACTTTCTCCGGTGGTTTCTGGCCGTGCGGGGCCTCCGGACAGCGTGTTCCCGAGCTGTCGCCAGGCGGGACACGCGGAGCCGCGCGGGCCGCGCGGGCCAGCGCCGCCGCAATCCCGCCCAGCGGCCGGGCACGTCTAAGGAGCAGTCGGGGTCTTGCAAACCTGATCCGTTTACACCGTCGGGCCGCGTCTTCACAAAACTGCTGCAAGAGAAGGACCTGCCAAAAGGGCTATTTCAGTTGAGGTGACACCTTTGACACCGTGAGCAAGTGGCCAGAGGGGGCCCTTTGCAGGTTTTCCAGCACACAACTGCAATAGCTGCTAGGCACAGCCGAGCTGCTCACTCTAGTTACACATAAAAGTATTAATGTGCCTTTCAAATGACACTGATTAAGGTATAAAACGCAAGGGACAGCTCCTATACTGCTGCTGCACCTGAGGGACACCTCATCCCAAGGAGCACAACTGCAACACGAACCCTCTTCTGAGCTATCTTCCCAGCTCCTGAGTTTTCAGCTATTTTTACATGTGCATAAAACACATTTCTATATACAAAGTTACCAATACTATTAGTATATTACACACACAAGCATTTCAAACAGCCTGACTGACTCCAGAGGTGCCCCATGTCTTGCTTGCTGCCCCTCGAGCGCAGGGACCTGGCAGTCAAGGACCAGGGCTTCAGGAGCCCTTCAAATGCCCTGGGGTTGCAGAACGACCAAGTGAACGATGCTGTTTCGGTGTGACGGCTGTCGCGTGAACACCCACCCCTCACACCCCACAGCATGCCCCTGAAACATGGGTTTTTAGTGATCAGGCCAAATTCAGGGAGCAACTCATCGCTCCCCGAAGCTGTGCTCTTGCTTGGGCTCCTGCTGAAAATTAGAGCTAATTTTTGCAGCACGCTTTCTTCCTGCCCAAAGCCACGGATTTAACCTTGCTAGAGGCACCCGGCTGCTTTTCAAGGGTGCCGTTTTCTGTCCTTCGGTCCAAGCGACACGGGAAGCGTCACCGCCACCGAGTGCGCACAGGCTGCCACCCCACCGCTCCTCATCGCGAGAGGCACCGCAGCGACGGTTCCCTTCTTCGCCGGCAACGGGGCTGGCGTCGCTGAGGGGCCCGGGGCCTCTCTCCCCCTCCCCTTACAAGCCACAAGTGATGAAAATATTAATTGGAGAAGACACCTGCTCGGGAGGAGGTCTGGAGCGGGTGCAAATCCCTCTCGCTGGGAGCTGCTGTGGCAGCGATAGGATGCGCATCGATGAGCGCGGCAGCTCCCACCGCGATGGTGTCCACGAGGGATGCGACTGGTGAGCAGGAAACTGCTGGCAGGAGGAGCGAACACTTCTGACCTGACGCTGCCGTGGGGCGCGAGGGCAGGGCGCCTTCTGCCCGTCTCCTTGCACAGCCCTTGGCTGCCAGCAAGGTTGAGCACCAAAGGGCAGCGGCATCCAACACCTCAGCCCCACAGCACCGCGAGGCAGTGCAGCGCTCCGCACCGCGCTGCGCGCGGGGTTCAGCAGCTCCTGGCGGGAGCCTCGCAGGCTCCGGAACCGCCAGGGCATCCCTGGGATGAAGGAATCCTGCTGGCTCCGAGCCACGCGGGACACCAGGGTCCATCCCGGAGGATTGAACTTCCTCCTCCGGCTGCTGCGGGTCCCAGCCCGGCATGCAGGGCGCCCAGCCTGGGGAACACGGATTTGCCTGCAGACACGGATGGAGCTGCCAGCTAGTTTTCCATGAATCCCGGCTGACTAAAGAGCGGGAAGGAGGTGCCAGCCGCACAGGCGGGGAGCACGCAGCCTCGCATCCCCACGGCACAGACTCCAGCTACTGCTTTTTGCTCGAGAGAAGGAAAGCACCGTGTGTGCCAGCACTCAGAGCGCGAGCTCGCTGCTCGAGCGAGGGCGGCTGGGAGATCTCGGAGCAAAATCAGCAGCAGTTCACGGAGCCCCGGAGCCGCTGCGGAGCAGCCCTGCGCCTGGGACGGCCGTGCCTCAAATCCAGCCGTTCCCAAAGCCCATCTCTCCTCCCACTTGGGGCAGCACAGCTTGTTTACAATCTTCCTGCATGGGAAGCCTCCTCCTGCAATGGCAGCAGGGCAAAGTACCCGGGAAACTGGGTGCCAGAGAGCTGCCCAGATGGTCCTGGCCGCCACATCCGTAGCGGGAACACCTCCGAGGAGGAGTTACCCTGGGCACCGGTTCCCCAGGTTTCACTTGCAATTAAGATTCTTGCAGGAGGAATTGCGGCCCTTGTGATTTCTATTCATGGCATGCCTCAGAAGCAGCCAAATTAAAATCCTTATCATTAAGGAGTTGATAGTTCCCATAATCACAAGCATCATTCTGCATTAGCTGGAGGGAGCGGCGTGACTCACTGGCTAACAGAGATCTGCTCAGAAAAGAGGAAATCTTCTAACCAGAGAGGATTTTCTGAGCCACGAATTGCTTTAAAGAGAAAGCACTAATTTCAAGCAAATTACTTATATAATTCGTGCTGTCAAGACAAGAACTTCCTTCTGCACGGAGAGTCCTTCTGCCATGCACTTCCTGGGATGGCCTTCCTGCTAGGCCTGCACCGCACCAATCCATGATTCAAAAGAACAACTTTATCTGCGGGATGAGTCACTGCTCCCTGCTATCCTCCAGGTTAAGGCACATTTACCTTTACTTGCCGCAGAATATGTCTTTTAATAGTTTATGAGTTCAGCAACTCACATGCCCATCCATTTGCCCAGAGCGAGCTTAAAAGAAACACTACAACACTCTTATGCAAGGAGCCCTTCCCCATTCCCAAGGCTATTTCTCTGTGACAGAAAGGCCCATCAATTTTGGGGTGAAAACCCAAGAGGACACACGGCGAAGGCAGGTTTAAGCAGGTTTTTTGATCTTTCTAGGTCAGAAAAATAAAAAGGAACAGTAGAAATGCTTGCAGCACGCACACAGAGCCTGGTTTATCTTACCGGGTTCATTTTTGGGAGATTGCAGTATGGGGTGGTTTTGCTCCAAGAAGCTGCAACGTCCTCAGCCAGATGGGCAACCAATTTAGTGGCAGGTGGTGGCAGGTCCTGGCCAAGGCACCGTCACCTCCGTGAAGGACTCACTTGAGCTGCAGACCGGGTCCAATTGGGCAAGTTCAGCCCAAGCCTACAACTAATACCAGGTCTGACAGCAGGAGGGGACTGCTCCAACCTGAGGACTGCTTAGCCCAAGGTTTAGCAGCAGCCTCCGATCTCCCATTCGACAGATTTGTTCCTGCGCTGGGGATTTTAACGTAGCTGGGAGCTGAAACACCCGGCATCTGCCGGCAGAATCCCAATATGGCCTCGCACGGCCCCCGGGCTCCGTCTCCAAGGCAGGATGTTCCCTGCGCTCGGGAGCCTCCCTAGCAGCCCCTCCTTGGCAGGATTGACCACTCAATGTGCAAGGCTGGCCCATACGTCCTGCATTACGTCAGGATGCGTTTCCTCTGCAGGGGGAATTTAATACAAAGGTAGCGATGGTGCTGCTGGGTTAGCGCAAGCTTGAGCAGGGCACCCACAGAAAAGCCAAGAAATCTGAAAAACAAAAACGAGTAATCAGAGCGTTTGCTCGTGAGGGACCCAGAGGATGTGCAGCGGGGCGTTCCTGCTGCGGAGCCGCCTCTCCTCGGGAACACACGCACCCACGGACGGGGCAAAGCCACCGGCACGCCGGGACACAAACACCACGTGCTCCTTTAGGAGCTGAAATAGAGGAAAACGGGCTCACAGCTCCCTGCTCCACCACTTCCACGCAACGCTGGAAGCTGCAGTTCCCTTCCTACCGCCCTAAGGAAACTCCACTGATGTGAAAAAATCTTGATTAACACTTGTGATGTTAGTAGTAACAGCCACAGGAAGACACTATTAAGACATCGACGTATTTTTTAGATTTCTTTCCTGCATGCTGTTGCATCTTGGACAGAAGTCCGTGCTTAAGTCAACCCTTTAGAAAATAAAAGCAAAAAAAGCAACTAACCACCTAAAGCTTTATGGTCTCCGGGGTTGTATGTCAACAGCTGCAGCTTTATCTTGTATATTCTGCTCCACACAAGCTAAAAATTCCCTCTCGGTGTCAGTTCACATCAACTCACTTCATAAAAACGGCCCCACTCCGGGGACCTAGGAAAGATCTGCAAAAAGATGTGCAGCTCCCGGCCAAGGACGTGGCCCCAGGAAAGTAGCCAAAGGATGAAGGAGCCACCATGGAAAGCCCAAGATGCCAGGGAAAACTGAGAGCAAAGGACAACTGCAAAAATTTCTCCTTGCCCAGCCTGAGCTTTCAGTAGATACATTCCTACTTCAGCAGCTACTTTGCTTTTCAAATAAATGCAGTTTGCTGAATTAAACTTATTTCTACAACACACACGAGGATGTAGCTTAAAGCAGAATTAAGAAGTGTCCTAAAGGACGTGTTCAAGGTCCATAAATGTTAATGCCGAGTTTTCAACAGAATTTTGTTTGGCAAATTTATCTACAAATATTCCAGGCACATTTTCTATTATGGCCACAGTGCCCTGTTCCATCACTCGATTTCATTTCGCTATGAATAAGTAAATATCAAGGGATTTTTGGCAGCTGAGTGTTTTCCTAACCCGTTGGTCCTCTAATTAGCTCCAAATGTTGTTTTCATGAAGCTACATTCTTCCTGATCCATCCTCAAGTCCCTTGGCCTACCACAGTAATGCCAGGGAACCTTACTACACAAATTACTGTGGAAACGAGTTGCTCCCTGGATGCTTCCCAGCTCAAAATGTGAACAGGAAAGTTTGCAGATGCTCTACAGACTAGGATTTCCCGATCAGCAAGGTGACTGAGAGACCTGGATGAACAGACTCAGTATATAAACAGGAATAACCCGGGCATGCTGGTGAACAGCAAGTCCCCGTGCCAGCAAGAAGCCCTGACACGGGGCAACACGTTGGCTCAGCCGATGCCGACTGCTCTCCGCACCCCACGTCACTGCACAGTTGAGACACCACTTTAATTTGCAAACCCATGGATGAGAATGTAATGGTAACAAAACCGCACTGCTGAGGTGTTCTGGCAGACAGAAGGCAGTTAGTTAACTAATTTATTTAGTGCTAAATGTTTGCCCCTGTTTTTGCTACGCTCTGGAAAGTCGCTCCGGACTAACATTGCTCGTCTCCAATAAGTAAATTATTTAGGAAGTTATGTAAATTTCTATGCAAATGTTTATCCTTGTGTCTCACACAAAACTCTGCTTGGGGGAATAAATCCTGCCAAGATGGGAATGAAAAGGCTGTTCCTGGTGCCTTCACGCGCATAAACCCCCCCACCAATGAGCCAGTGCTCTCCCTACCGCGGCCTGGAAGGGGATGAAGTGGTGCTGACATCTCGGTGTCACCGCGACGTCCAAACCGCCTGGATGTCACATGCAGCCCTGGAACCCTGATGAGCCGGGCTGAGAGGAGACAGGCAGCTCTAGGACAGTCTCCACAACCCAAGCCCTGCACCCGTCTCCTGGGCACATGGTGCCTGGGGTGGCAGATGGGCATATCCTGATATTGCTGCTGACCCTCCTCCTGAGGAAGGAACAGAAATCCCCTTGTGTGTGTGCACTGTGCACCAAGCCTGTGTTTACCTGGCTGCCTCAGCCCTCAGCTACAGAGATTTTTTGACTACAACAGTTCCTAAAATCCAGAGTAAATCCAGCAGAAGAGATGGGGAAAATCTGCCCTGACGGAGACTCCTGTGAACTGCAGGAGGAATGCGGGCAAAGCAGCTCTGTATTAAAGCACAAGGTGCCACCCGCTCGCCCAGCTCCCCTCTGCTCCACCGGGAGGGAAAAAACTAGGGCGACCTCGGCAAAGGGAACGAGTCGGCTGGAGGGATTAACAGAACGAACAGAAATTAACCTTCTGGGCAGGGGGGCAAACGCAGCCTCGCCAGCGAGGCCAGTGGGGCCCTGCCTTTGCTTCCCTTCCTCTTTTGGGAACGACGGGGTTGAGCTCCCCAGCAGGTACCAAGAGACACTTGTTACCAGCTTGTCACTGCTTTGCCGCGGTGCCTGGTTGATAACTCGTTACATCTATTGATAGCCAGTAAGTACCAGTTAGCAGGTCCTGGCTAGGCGTAAGCGGCACGGCTTCATTCCTCTCATCTGAAGAAACTTCCAGGGATCCGCAGTCAGTCCCGGGGGATGAAGAACACCCTCGGGGCCGTGGTGGGCAGGGACAGGGGCTCCGAGAGCCCTTTGGACTCACTGGCCTCTCATGGCCCCGCTGAGCTCACGACTGTTGGCCCCATCCTTTAAAACTCCATCAACTTGGTGCAAGATGCCAGGAAAGCAGCAAGGCTTTTCTTGTAACGGCTTGTGCACCGTCATTTTGTTATTCAGTGTTTTGCTACCGGAAAAGCAAAACTGCCAAAGTCTATGAGACCATCCAAAAATCAGGAAAATTGGATGCAAAATAGCAGCTCATTCTCACAGAACCATCTACAGAAAAATATCAGGACAAGCACCAAACCTTCCAGCAGCTCTCCACCCCTGACAGCCACTATTCTGCCAGCTCTGACACCCGTAATTTTCAAGTGTGTGTCTATTTAGGGCTGCCAGAGCATCGAAGAAGCAGGAAGCCTTTTGCATCAAACTCTGTGTGCGCTGTCTCCAACACCGGTCACAGAGCAGAGCCTTCATGATCCTATGGATTTTCCCATTTCCCCCTTGATCTCCAGCTGAAACACTGTTAGCAACAGCTTAGAAAAAAAACCAACCAAACAAAAAAAACACAACGTTATTTCCCCATCTTTCATTATCAAATAATTTACTTTTCTGCAACGAAATGATCGTGTTGACTTTTCCTTTGCACCACAGGAGAAGGATGTAAGAAAAAAGAGTTTCAAAGGCTGGCTAAGAACACATATTATTACAGTGAAACCAGGCGCAGAGCTCCCAAATTAAAAAGTTTATTGTAAAGAGGTATTCTTGCCTGGGAAAGCTTTAAGCAGGAAATGAAAGCTCTGTAGGTGTATTAAGATGTATGTAAAATTCCAGTTAAAATGAAGGAAAACGGTTTTCCTTTAGCTCCAATGTAGAGAAGGAAGCCGTGTTCTTGCCGAGCATGTATTTAGCTGGATGTATTGGGTCCTTCAACTTTCTGGATCACCTGGCATGAAAAGAGGAGGGATGATTTTGAGAGTTTACCAGTTGGGTTCAACTATCATCCAGAAAAGAGCTGGGGAGAACGGGGATGGGAGAGCATGTAATCGAGTTCAACACGTGCAGCGTGAGCCCACCAGGCCAGAAGGCATTTTGGAAGTCTGAGTATAAGAAACCACGAGCTCCTCAACCGCAGTGGGAACAGGCGAAGGGGGGAAAAGCAGCAGCCGCTTCCCACGTCCCACGTGCGTTTTGGCAGCCCCGAGGCCGAGCGGATTCCCCTGCTCTGCCCATCCTCTGCCCCCTGATTCCCAAGCTCTGCCCCCTGCTCTCCTCTATACACATTACCTTAGCTGTGGTCTTGAACGTCCTTGCAGCTCCTTACATTCACTGCAGCCAAAGCAGCTTGGACACACTGAAAATTTGGTTCCTCGACTCTGTTTCTCCCCACAACCAACAGATTCAGCGAAAACCCCAGGCCCTGGGGATTCCTTTTTCCTAAGGAGTAATATTTCCTGGTCTTGCTCCCTCATCACTGCTTCCGCATCGCGCTGGCTGCAGAGCTTCCGAATTTCCAAGCAAAACACAGAGCCTGTTCTGCACGGAGAGACCATGCTGGAATATCGTTGCACAGAGACGCTGGACAAAGAAAGCCATTAGCATGAAATTATCTGCTCCCTGGTAATTTCCCAGATGAATCACCACAAAGGGCTCTGAAAGGGCATCCTGCTCTTGGTCTCTGCAGAACATCTCACTGCACTCGGGATTCAGGGGCTCTAACTCACGGGGCTGTACATGCATGGTAAATATTCTTTAAACAATGTGATGGATGTGATCCATCAGCCTTAATGTTCTCAAACCTAATGTGTTTTGCAGGGAGGTGACAAGGTTACAGCAACTTTTTAGAAAGAGCTATCGGATGGCTTTTCTCATGCCCACATCATGGTTTCCATGCAATATTTACGGAATCTGACCCAGAAGCAACATTGGCACAACATCAAACTTGCAAAGTGCAACCTGGGTCCAAATCTGAGCTGGTTCCTACCAAGCCAAAGCACCTTCTCCTGTGCAGAGAGCCCCCAGGGCTTCTCAAAGCCTCTCGAAGCCGGGGCTGGCTCGGGATGCTGCTCATCCCACGCTCCAGTCAGCCGGCAGCTGCCCTCGCGGCTCCACAGCGTCCCTGCGAGACGGGCGCTACCCGTCACGTTAAACTTACAGGTGTTGAAACGCAGATAACCCGTCATCTCGACCGCGCTGCCTGCCGGAGCCGATCCGCGCGCGCGGCCGCGGGGCAGGCGCCTTCCTGCGCTTGCACAAAACGGCTCATTTGTCTTCAGAAGTGGGAAACTAATTTTGTGGCGGGTAACTGTGATTCCTTTAGATATTACACCCATAAATTTGTAAGATCTTCCTTCAGAGAGGCGGCAGCCTGTCACAGCGCGAGCAGCACTCGCTTTTATGCTAGCTCTACTTTGAGCCTTTTCTGACAACCTTAATTTGAAAGTAAAATGACGATAAAAAGAGAAAATAATTGCCTGCACATTTTTTTTTTTCAAGTGCTTTTGCCTGTTAGTGTTTAGGCTATGGGTTTTTAGACTACTTTGGGCAGCGAGCAGAGGAGCATGATTTATTAACTACATTAGCTTATACAGAAGGCAAAGCAACTTCTATTTCCCGTTTCCCCTATGGAAAGACAGCATTAGGGGAAGGAAATGAGAACATAGCTCATAGTCCTTCATTTCTGATGCAAAGAAACGATACGAGGAGCGATCTCGGCCTGCTCCAGCTAACTCAGCTTACTGATAATTGCATTTATTGCTACCACGCTGTTGTCAGCATCACTTGGTTATTAGATTGCTTTGTGGGGGACTGTTTTAATAAGATATTCAACACCTGGGTTCATATTACTCTATAAAAGCACCAGGAGGCCAACCTAAGAGATGCTTGTCCAGCCTCCCTGTTCCCAGAAACGCCTAATCAAGTTAAAGAAGGTCTCACCAGGGTGTTATCAAACCAGTCCACAGGGATTTCTGTGCCTCTTAAAAGCCACGTTTTATATTAACCACCATGTTGTTATGGCAGTAGAGCACCTAAGATTTGGCCAAGAAAAGGGATTCACACAACAAACCACCGGTCGACACACACAGAATGCTATTTCCGAGCGCTCGGGGCCGCCGCGCGCGCTGGCGAGCACCCGTTTTGGGCAGGATGCTGCTCTGCCACCACCAGCGCGGCAGGGCTGGAGCCTCGGGAATGAAGCTGCTCTCCGCAGGAGCGCAGGCACTTTGGAGGAGCCCGTTCCGTACAACGTCGGAACCCGAGGGTGCCCGACACGCCGCCTGGATGACTAACACATGGCCAACGCAAGGGTTAACACATGGAAATACAGCTTTCCGGTTCTTTTTATCCCCCCTTAGTACGGTTAAGTCTGAATTCAGAATCTCATCCTATGAGACCAGCACAAGAGATAATCATTTCCTAGGAAAATTAGAATATACTTGCGGTAGAGTTAAAATAACCCAACTTTAATTTGCAGAGGGACCAATTTTTTCAATCGATGTTTTTCTTTCTCTCGCTGCTTCCCTGTGGGCGCCTTTCAGACAGAAAGAGCCTGGAAGACGCAGACATTAGCACACTGCATCATTCCCGAGTGCCAGCATCCCCTCCTTATGAGGGGTCAGGAATTTTCTCTGTGCCAGAAAGCAGGAATTGCCCCGCGGGCCAGGTTCCCTCCTCTGCCTTCCCAGCGCGGGTCCAGCACCGTTGGAGCCCAGCGCCACTCGAGCACAAGGGCTCAGCCCTAATTTTTAAGGGCTCCCGACCCAGCCTGCTGCACAAGGGGCACTCGGCCTGGAAACCCTCCTCTTCCTGAGCTGAACATTCGTTTCCTACGGGTAACACTGACATTCTTCATCTCCTCACTGCCCACGAGGTGCTGCTTGGTGCCTCCAAAGCCATCTCACCTAGCAAAACTTCTGAGGTATTTGCTTGCTCCTTTTTATTTCAGATGTGATCTAGTCCAGGCACAGAAAAACTAACTGCTCCAACAGCTCCTGCTAAGTGCATTAGGCCAGCTGCAAAAATCCAAGTATTTACATATTGACACTACTAAAGCCCCTGGTAAAGTCTGCATTAAATGGCTAATGCTTTTCCCCAGGGACCCTGGGACAGGAGCCACCTACCTATGCCCTCCAAGAGTAGCGTTTTCTTGGATCCCTCGCACTGCTGGGCAGGGAGGACTTCCACGGGGAACTGCTTTTAATGCTTGTGCCAGCTAAGGAGGAACCACGGGGTGTTAATACCTTTGGAGAGGGCCACTCTCCTCGCTGGCCATCTCCTCCTCCAGCCTCGCCGCAGGGCTCAGCACGTGCAGCCACCTTCTTGTGCTGCCTTCCCGCTTGGAGCATTTCCCATAATTTTCCTGCTCCTTTTGATGTTCCAGAAGGACAGGCTCCTACAGGAACACACCTGGGGAGTTACTCTGAAGCTCTGTAAAGCAGATGAGAGCTTTGCTGCAACCCTGACGGCTGGCACAGGGCAGAGACGCACTGAGCCCCGCGCTGCAGCCGGGTCCCCTCCAACGGGACGCCCCGAAGCGCCCGTCAGCGCCGGCGGCAGCGCTGGGAGCCGAGGCCTGGCCCTGGCAGCACGACCTGCAGCACAGGCGAACGAGGCAGCGGCGCCGCACACACAAGCACACGGGTTTCTCCTGTCGGATCCAACTTTTGACTGAGTGTATCCAGGCAACAGAATCCCTGAATACTATAACAGATTTAGGGAGCGTGGCCACGTGCACTGCAGCTTGGCAGGACAGTCCTGGGCCCGGCTCGTTTTCAGCCCGTTTGCACCCTTACCAGCAGGTCCACCGACTCCCTTCGTGTCCCAGGACTTGGTGTGTTTTGGGCCATGCTTCCTGCAAAATCCGCTCCGTGTTTGCATCCTCCTCCAAGCGGCACCATCTCTCTCCGCGCTGCTCCTCTGCCCAGCGCCCTCTCGTCTCCCCCTGGCTCTCCTGATCCCGGTTCCCAGGGACACTCAAGGCCTCCTGCCTTGGCAGGGGCTCCGGGAGCACGAGCAGCCCAGCCCGAACCCCAGCAGGTCCAGGGGACATGTCACCAGCTTCCAGCTCAATGGCAGGAACCCAGAACCTCCAACACACAAAATGCCCCTTTCCCAGGAACGGCTCCGCTTGGGCAGTCACTTCCAAGCAAGGCCCTGCACCAGGAGCACTCCCAGCTCCAGGGGAAATCCTGGACAGTTGGCACGTTAAACGGCAGAGAAGCAAAGCAGGGGCTGAGCTTCTGCGGAGGGTTATTACCCGCTACGCTCACCTCCCTCCTCAGAGGAGGGAAATTCACAGCCCGGCGCCCAGCACGCGCTCTGCAGATTGAGACATTTTCCTTTGAGCCTCCCGGTTGTGCCGTGTCACCCAGCAAACGGGAATGTCACCGCGTCAGCCAACAACCGCCGTCCCCTCTTGCCATCCATCTCCACGTGCCACGGCCTGCCCCGCCGGCCGCAGAGCAACACGAGGGAGGTCTCCAGCCCCACGCCAGCATCAAGCGCTTCAGACCATTCCGGCAAAACTAACTTAAGATTTAGGTCCAAGTGACTGCAAAAATTACTCATTTTTATTCTTCATAGTAAAACCAAGCTTCTGGGAAGTGCTTTTATTTTCTGGGAACTGCATTTTCTCTGCAAAAACTGCTTGAATGGGAAATTCTCCATCTGTTCTCCTGGGCAGGCTGTTACTCACCAGCACCTCGGAAGGGCTCTCGGCAAAGCGGAAAGGGGACCATCTGCACAGCGAAGTGTGGACCTTCCTTCAGCTCCCTTGTTCTCTTTTAACTCGCTTCAGGCACAAACCGGCCTGTTTGCGTTAGCGGCAGCTCGAGGCTCTCCTGTTAGCAGGGCTCTAATTAAGCGCGAGGAAAACCAACGGGGAAAGAGGAAGAGGAGGGAGCAGCAGAGCACGGGGCGCGAAACCTTCCCGGGAATCACCCCCTGCTCAGCAGCTCCTGCCGTTTGGAGCACGAGGCCCTGGCCGCGACGCCCACGCGGGAGCAGGAAGAGGCGCGTGGCCAGCGGGGTGCCCGGGAGGCCGGCACACCACGTCCCCGCGCGCCAAAACGCTCCTCAGAGCTCTGAACTGCAAGCTGCAAGGTCAGGGTGGGCGGAAAAAGCAGCAATTATATTCACTGTATTTGTGAGGGAGAGGAATTCGCTGTAATGAGGAGCTCTGGAGTAGAAGGCACCCAGGAGAGCAGGCAGTTCTAGCACAACAGACCTCAACTTAAAACGCTGTGAGCACCAAGAACTGTTGACTCGGTACATGTTTGGGTTTCGCCAAGGCAGAGGTGCCCATGACAAACATCCCGATGAAAACACAACTCGGACTCATGCACGGAGAAACGTGGTGACATTTGAGTGTAACGGACACCTCCCACCAGCTGCCTTGATCCGAGATACTTCCCTGGGTTCTTTCAATGGAAAAAGCAGGCAACTCCAAAGAGCTATTCAGCCATTCATTAGAATACCTCTAAAATAAGCCAACGAGGTGGTATCCAAAAATACCCCTTTCCCTTGGTTGTCTCCGCAGAAGCTCAGGGATACGAGCCTGCCCCGCGCGGCCAACACTTGGGCACTTTGCTAGTGTTTATGAATCATCCCGGCTCCCTCTCCACACGCTCCGATGGTGACTCATCCCGGCTAAAATAGGTGCCTGGAGAGGTGGGATGGAGACTTCTGCGGAGCTGCCGGCAGCGCCCGCCCGCCGAGCCCATCACCGCACGTAACCTGCGCTCGGCTCAACAGAAGCGAGATTAATTATACAGAATGAATTAATACAGCCAGCCTTAGCCTTTGCAAATTATTGTTCAATAGCACGAGGAAGCAGGAATAAAATGAATCAACAGAGAGCGAGGCAATTAAAAATTCCTCTCTGCTTTAAAGAGGAATGGGAAAAAGTTTAAATACGGAACGCACCTGCAAGCAATGGGTGCCAGCGCAAAACCTGGCAGTGCCAAGTCTTGGTTTTGACAGGATCTATTTCTAAAGCGCGTGTTATATTGCCTGGTGTAGAGCAAAATCAGGTAGGAAAGATTGTGATTCAAGACACATTAGAGGAATATTAAAAGCTGCTGCACGAAGAGGAACAGGCTCAGAACCAAAGTTAATTTAAAGAGAGCCCAGAGCTGTGGACCCCGTGTGGGTCCCATGCTTGTGTAACACGGCAGAGCATTTCACCAAATCCTTTCTCATTCCTCCCTCCCCTCTGATGAACACAGGAATGCAGCAGGATTAATTGCTGGAGCTACATTACTGGACCTGCTCCTGAATTACATCTCCAGAGCGCTGCTCTGGATCTACAAATTGGTGTAAATGCAGGCGCCAATCAAGGAGAATCCCATTCGCTTTGCAGTTAATAGATCTAACCCTTCTGACCAATTTTTAAGGGATCTCAATTTCGCATCAGGACACAATTCAATTGCTCAAACCTCCCTGCTCTTATTTTCTGCAGTCATTATTGTATTTCTAAATATTGTGACCTTGCCCTTCCAATCCCAGCACTAGCCATCGCCTGATTAAAAGCACGCACTTGTGGCCAGGGCATTAAAAGCTACAAGGAAAAGATTAAAAATATGCAGCACCCAGCGCTCCTTTAATTGCATTTGGGATGACCGCTTGCATTTCTGCTCAGCAGAGGTTTTCTGTTCAGAATAGCTGCATTTTGGCAGTGCTTCTGGGAGGGGAGAAGTGCGTCGGGCGGCCCTCAGCCGCTCATCGGCCAGAACTGGGGCAGCAACAAAAATTGATGCGGAGGAGGAGTACACGGGCAATAAATAGGGCTTGGAGAAATGCACGCTCTTCTTCCCACACTTGGGTTCAGACACGCAGATCTCCTCCCTGCAATCCAGGCAACCCAATTCCATTGGGTGGATCTCAGTGCAACCCTGAGTTTATACTGACACAAGCGAGGAAAGACGAAAGGAGGGATCCCCTC
>JASSRY010000156.1:1297525-1318214 GCA_032466555.1 Tinamus major | reverse complement strand
GGGGAATCCGTCGGGAAAGGGAAGTCTGCCCGGCCTTCACCCGGCACGTGCAGCAGGCACGGGCAGGGAGGCAGAGGGGCAGGCACGTTCAGCGGGTATGCGGGACTGCGGGCAGCCCCTGGGAGCTTCCACATCTGTGATGAGCACCCAGAAAATAACCCTGCTTTTGCCTCTGTGTCTCCAGTTTGGCCTGAGAGGGGACGGGAGAGAAGCAGCCCTGCAAAGACCGGGATCCAGGAGCAGCCTTCCCTCGCACACGGCCACCCTCTCCAGGAGATTTCCTTGTTTCCCACCGTTGGTGCCGGTTTGCAGAGCCGGCTGCCCTGGCTCCCCCTGGTTTGAGGCTCGCATTCACAGCCAGGAGCTCTACAGACTTTCATGAAGAACGTGGTAACAAACGGCACAGATCGGGATGCTCACAGAGAAAGCGAGCTGGATCTTCTGCCTGGCCCTATGAGTACAAAAAATAAGGGAAATAGAGACTATAACTAAAAGAGCTGATCTCCCTAATCTTCCCATCTATGCAAATGTAACTCCTTTCAAATTACCAAGAGATATAGGCATGTATTATTGAGTGGGTCTGTGTAAAGATGACATTAAATTGGCTAAAGTAGTAAGTCAGACCTGTTTGAAAGAGGGTTGAACTAATAATAAGAAATTAAAAGAAGTGACAAACCATTCGGCACGGAGCACCTAAGCGTGCTCTGCACCATACCATGCTCGGCTCCAAAACCGTGGAGATGCCCGTTTTGAGACCTGCCTTCAGCATTTTCCCTGACCAACAACCATTTCACGGTGAGCACCGACCTGTGCGTCACCCACAACGCGACCTCAGTGCCTGGTCCAGCCAAGAACCGAGGGGCTCCTGTTGACCCACATCCTATAGGATCAGGAGGCTACGGCAGAGCTCATACGGCTGAAGCACAGCTCTGGGGATGCATTTGGCAGTAGGTTAAAACATCCTCACGTTACAGCGCAGCGAGGACCAGCGCATGGAGCAAACTCCTCAGCGGGAGCCAAGCGACGCAGCAGATTCAAGGGGAGTTTCTGTCCACAGCAGGACTTGGCAGCCGGCCTGCGGATAGAGCCAGGGAAGTCTGCGGCTGGGGCACTGGAAATCTCCCCTCACCGCCGGGCACCGCTCACCACGTGCGGGACTGCTAACTCGGACCTATGCCCAAGCAGATAATTAGGGTTTTATCTTAACGACTGCAGCTGATGTTATTCAACACAAGTACCCCGAGGATTTATGCAATCCATGCATGCCCATCAGGATGGCCCACACGGGGCCGCACTGCTCTCTGCTCCAAGCCCGCTCCCAAAGCAACCAGAGCAGGCAGCAGAACCGCTCGCTGCTGGCACCGGTGGGGACAGGCGCCCTGCCCCCCGAGGACCAAGAGGGGCCGCAGGAGGGGAGAGGCTGCTCCCACCAGGAGCGCCTGCGGGGGACAAACCTTGAGCGTGAGGCAGGGCAGCGGGAATAGGAGCGGGGCCTGATGCTGCCCAAGTCCCCGCGGGTGGGTTTTTGTGCCGATGAGGGCCGGCACGGCACGCAAGCCCTCGCACCGTGCCTGCTGCTCTCCCTCCGCGCTGGCTTTCTGTTAACCTCGCACTGCGTTTCCAGGCTGCGTTCAGTTTGCACAGAACTAGCTAACGCGGCAGGAACTCCAGCTTCCCCGGCTGCAGCACGCGGCTGCAAATCGAGGGCAATATTTCAGGCTCCTTGCGCTCACGCTCTGTGCAGACAAGTAGTTAACGGGAGATTAAGCGGAGCCATTCCTGCTTTTGCTGCATATAGGGAAGGAGCCAGGACCGTGTGCGCTCCCCACGCAGGAGCTGAGCCGGCAGTGCCGCTCGTCTGCCCACACGGACCAAAGATTTGCCAGAGCTGGTAGATAAGTAAATATATAAGTAAATACATAAGTAAAACTCAGACATTCCTATTAATAATAGCTTCTGTTCCCGCCCTAGGTCAGCCTAGTTTTCTGCTGGTTAATTTTCTCATCGCTTATTAATGTTCTTAGTTCTTTTCCCAGGGAGATGGTGGCTCTTAAATGGCGCTTTGATTCCCCCAAATTGCTTTCCGGCACGGCTAGCTTGATTCCTGACATATGGATAACCGTTTTATGCTTTAGAGCACAGCAATACAATAACGCTACAGAAATACTTGATCGTTGGCTATTTTATTTATTATGATTCTGTTGTTACAGACAGCAGTGAATTGCTGCTATTTAATGGAGATTTCTTGTCTTTTGGAGTGAATGCCTCTGAGTAACATCAGAAATCCCTGTTCAAGAGGAAGAAAGAAGAGACCAGTGCCTTTAACAAAGGACAACTGGCATTTACATTTTCGCTTTGTTTATTTATTTAAGGACTAAATCGGGATTAATTCGATCCCATTTTTAATTTTAGCATATACTCATATATATATAATGTTAAAAAGGCTGCTGTGCAGTCCCCATGTTGGCTGCATCCACGTTTCCCAGCTGCTATCCAGTAATGCAGTGGTACGGCCGGATTTTGCAGCATGGGACTAGCCTACACCTTGCCAGATTCTGCAATAACCACATGCACCCAGGCAGTGATGCAGAGGCATAACATTAAACGGGCAATAAAACTTTTTTTACTCTTAAGGAGCCACAGTTTCGGGTAGATAAACGTGGTAATTAATTACACTAACTGCTGAATTTCTACTATAATTTTAATATTTTAATGTAGCATTTTATATACCGGCTCCATGGAAGCCGCAGCGCTACAGCTGCTCAAGCGTCACGTGTGGGACACTTTGCTTCTGCTGAAGCCAACGGCGCCCAACTCCTGCCACCAGCTTTAGCACGGAGCCAACGGCGCTCTCGGATAGCCCAGACTCCCCGGCCACCTCCAAAGACTCATGCCCAGGACTAACAGGGCGCTGCTGATGAACCTGAGCGCCCGGCAACGCGAGGAGACGAAACGGCCGATCCGCGGAGCCAGGTGGGCACAGACACCTCTATGCTACCGCGTCTGCACGTAACGACCCTTGCAGCTCCCAAGACAGTTACTGTTCTCCGACATTAACACCTGCACAGCCTCCAAAGGTGACTGCAACCCGTCTCTGGCCTCTGAGGACGCTGTATCCAAGCGCTGTGTTTGAAACAGGGAGAAGGGGCTGCTCCCGACACGGCGCTCGTCTCCGCTCTTGCAGCACTCGTGTAATTATAGCTGAGGCTTTTGAACGCTCAATGCATCTCTCCGAAAATGAGACATCCACATATTGTGGCTTAATGAAAAGAACTGAAGGAAATGTACCAAATTATTGGTTAACGGGCAGCTGCTACATAAATGCTCTCTCCCATCTGCTTCCCCCTCTGCGTAGAGCATCGCCTTCACTCCCGCGCCTATAAAACGCTGAGCCCGACGTTTCGAGGCTGCTCCCTGCTCTCCGGTTCCCCTCCCTAATATTGACACTAATCCCTCCCAGGCTTGTGAACCTGCAGGTGCAAACAGGTGCCTGCGCTCGCCTGGGCTTTCTCCCTCTGAGCAAGAGGGCTGATTATATTTTTATTCATTCAAACCAGCGCCGCTATCATAAAATATTCAGTTCAAGCCGCTCAGCCCCACGTTGTAATTACCTGACAAGCCCTGCTAACAGATCTGCTTCTGCCATCAGCATGGAGCTGCCTAATCCCCCGGGAACCTCCTTTTAATTAAACACCTAATACCGCATGATAAACACTGAAAACATGCACCGCTCCCCCATTACGAAGGAGGCTTGATGTCTGAAGTGCACCTCATCAATTCAAGTGTAATATTTACCGTGGCAGCAGATCTTTAGGGCTTAATATTTCAGATAAAGGTTGTTTTAGCTATTCTATTAGGAAAGGAGTGAGGGAGGGCAAATAAAACAGCGAGTCTCAGTTCAGCTTGATGGTTTACTCAAACCTGGGGTTTCTGTTTGCAGCTGCTCTCGGGTACCCATGGTGTGAGGTAGCTCTGCGGCCTTGCTACTTTCCCTGCTTGGTCTGTCGTGGTCATTTTAAGTTGTAGCATTTGCTTAATGCACATTCAAGCCCCTGCACAGCAGGGCTCGGGCTGTAAATACGCAGCGTAAAGCAAATTACTATTTGTTAGACTCACACTCCGCAGCAGTCACATCTCTCCTCACCTTCGGTCCACTCAGTCGTGTGAAGAGACGAACTCTTCACTGCATTATCACTGACCCCAAAACACCCTCGCTAAAAACTTGTTTTCTGCAGAAGGACGTAGCCTAGCACAAAGTCTTGAGCTTTGGGCAAAGCCCCCCAAGCTGATCTGATCACCCCTGCAGCAAGAATTTAAAGAACCTGCAAGGTTACGGGGCTTCCCTTGGTTCGGCAGTGTAACGAACGCTCCTTTTGGGAGAGAAGGCTTTTCCTGCCATTGCATCACCAGGCTTTGAGTGCAGCTGGAGACACTGCAAGGAATGAGGCAGGAAAGCCCGGGTGCCCTGGGCTTTCCAAAGCCCCGCGGCAGGGAGCGCGCAGGGGAGGCTGCTGCAGCACCGGCCGCTTTGCCGGCCTCGAGGCTCAGCCGAGACGTCCCATGCGGAACCGGCTGCTCGGCTGCGGCGTCGAACACGCTCGTGCAACACGCAGGAGCTCTGGGCTTCATCTGGAAGAAGGAGATGCAAAACGAAACGGAAGCTCCGAGGGAAACGAGGGCAGCCCTGCGCTGCCGATCCGCTTCCCGGGAGCGCTCATGCATGAGCGCGAGGCACGGGAATCAGTGAGACAGGGAAAAATTATGGATAAGCTGAAACGATTCTGAAATACTAATATAATATGAGGCCAAAGGATCTCTGAAATGGCTCTCGCACATTTTGCTGCAACCACATCAAGCAGGAAAAATAGCCCATTCCCCTGAGCCAGGACAAACAGCACAACACAGAAGTGCCCAGTTAAAGAAGGGAAAAAAAGCCTTGAGGAAAATATATTAATGGCATTTACATGTATTTCTGTTAACTCAGATTTCAGAGCTTGCAAAATTTATTCTAAGTGAAAGGAAGACAAACTGGCTTGCAATCAAGCCGGAGCTTCTGAATGCTGATAAATCAGCATTCAATAAAGCCCATCTTATCTCCTCAGCTACAGCCTCTTCACAGATGGTAGCAGCTAAACACCAGAAAGCTTCGCGCAGGGCACTGTGCTCATAAATGATACATGACTTGAAAGTGCACCGTGTTTAACAATACACCCGCAAAAACCCAGCGAGTCTTCCTGGGCCATCACTGCCGCAGGGAACGGCGGCTCCTGGGGCTGCAGAAGCCGTGTCTTTTGGCTTGGTTTTGACATGGACTTTTTGTGTGTTACAGAGAGCGGAGATCATGATCGAGCACAAGCCTGAGTCCCACTCCTGCTTCCTGGACACAACACGGGCTCTGGGACACTTCAAGAGCCACAGGAAGGTCCTTTCAGGCCTTCTACATAGAGATTTTTTGTTGTAGATCAACAGAATTGGCAAATAAATGGATCCACCTAAGTCAGTGTGCGACCCACCTATGGGGGGTTACGGTCCGTGTCTGTGTGGCGGATCCCACAGAGCAGAACCATTGCCCTGGTTGAGCCACGTGAGGAAAAGCCTCTTCACCCAAAAACATCAGGGTAGCTGTTAAAAAGGCTCATAATAGAGAGATCAGAGGAACCCAAAGGAGCCTTTGTAACTTCTTCCCAAATGAGTGGGGAAAAAATAATTCAACAATTAACAGGAAAAAAAGGAAGGGCTAGGGTTACTTACAGAATATTTCTCTGAACACTGACATGTCTAGTAGCTTCCTTTCAGAACAGTGCCACTGAATATCTCTGCTTATGACCCAAGCAGCTTGACTAAGTAATCAGCCCAATGAAGACTATGTCAAAAATGGTACCAATTACCCTATTCCTGCAATTGTCCAGACAGACAGAAGCGGTTTCATGTCACACCAGGGCAATTCGTGGTGCTCTCTTGCCTCACACTGAAGAAGCTCAGACTGAACCACAGCAATTTGCAATGACCAGATGTTGACCGAGAGCAGCGATAAAATCCCTCAAAAAAACCAATAATAATCCATAATTCAAAGGAACATTTCCTACTAATATCTGTACTTTCAGGCCTTAATGGGAGAATATTTTGATGGCAAAACACAAAGAAAGGCACTATATGTCTTTTACTTGAGCTGTTCTCTGCCTTTTTGCTTTGAATCGACAGAAAGGTCAGCGCCCGCCTGCGGTCACTCCAACATAAACCATGCACAGAGACGCCAGGCGCTCCGGATCGCTCCAAGATCAGGGCTGCCCGTTTCCAGCCACCGCTGCTGACTCCTCCACACTCGAGCAACAAGCAAGGATTTAAATGCTTCACCTACTGCAAAGCATCAGCAAATGGGGGGAAAAAGGAAAGGAGGAAGGGGGAAAGGGAGAAAGAGGAAGGCAGACGGGGATGCCCACTTACCAACTATAACCTTCCTTCTGCCAACGTCTCTGCAATAACAGCAGTGCCAAAGGCCCATCTGTCCCCGTTGTCACCTCTCCCTGCTGCAAGGGCTCTAAATGAGGTACTTACTACAGAGTTACACTGCTGTCAATTAATTATTGGCCATGCTGGTGATTATAGCCATATTGCGAGAAGAGTTTTAAGATGAAGTTTCCATCAAATTAGCAGGGCACGCTAGAGCTGGGACAGCGGGACGCACCTGATTCCGGACATTCAAAGGAAAGAGCCGAGACCTTCCAGCGAGACAGCTCAGCCCATAAAGAACGGCCCCGTGGGACCTACCCCTACACGTGGAGATGAGACACTCGCGGAGCCCGCTGCAACGAACAGCAACAGGGCAGGTCGCTCACCCGAGCGCTGAGAACAGATGCCTCTGTGCTCGGCTTGGGCTGTGCCAACCCCAGAGCGTCCCAGCGACACAGGGTGCGTTTTCACCCCCAACAACTCAGGATAATGTCACGGAAATGCCATTAACTTGAGCTGAGCACGCGCTCGCCCCGGGAACTGCAGCCCTTTGACAGACGGCCCCTTAGTAGGGCATAAACATCCAGCTCCAGCTTGGCTTGTTGCTTCCATGAAAGCCTGAGTTACCTCAAATCATATGAGCTTACCTGCCTACTCAGACATCAGTGGTGACTTTTACCCCCGCGGGCGCCGCTTTGCTGCTCCCTCCTCCCTGCTTGGCCTCCTTGCTGCAGCTCCCCGGTGCCTTCCACGCAGCCCTGGCCAGGCAGGCGGCTGGCACGGCTCGCCTCGGAAGCCTTCTTTCCATTCCTACTTCTTAGAGAAACTTAAAAATATTGGGCCCTGCACAGATTTTAAGCACCACTCTTCAATCAAGTGAAATATTAAAGCCCAACCTAATTCAGTGGCGAGCTGTAAGCATTGGGGGATCCTGCCTTATCTAATTTGCTGTCGTCTGCTGTAATCTCCGCTATAAATATTACTGTGAAAAACATGTCAAAAGCGGAAATTCATCACGCCGGAGCAGTCACTGCAAGCATGTGTGCGGCAGCAGCGATTACGGCTCTGCCCTGCTCAGCCCCTGCTCTGAATACTGAAAGCCCAGCTGCAGTGCAGCAGCCAGCACGGAAATAACCCGGAGCGGCGCGGCGAGGAGGAGCAGGAGGAGGAGGAGGAGGGAGCCCGCGGAGAGGCGCGCGGCCAGCGCACGGCAGAGCTCGGGAACACGCGGGGCGCCGGGTCCCTCCGTGAGCCCGGGCTCGGACAGCAGCAGGGGAAGGACAGGGGTCGCCGTGGGGGAGACGCCAGCGCTCACGGAGCTGCTGCCCGCCCGGCGATGCCAACTCCGCTGGCGCTAGCGGGACCGGGCCTGCTCGTGCCGCACGTGCGGACACCCCGAGAGCGTTCCGGAGCAGCCCCGGGAGCCTCTCCCGCTCCCTCCTCCCGCACATCCTGCTCTCGGCGTGTTCTGACACCTCCTCCCACGGGGACCTTCCTTCCTACACTGCTGGCTTTCCACTCGACCCCATTTCAACTCCCTGTTCCTTATTCGACCCCTCGACAGTCCCATCCAAAGCCAAGGACGGCCACCAGCAACTCAATCATGTTGCCATTGCAGCAAGGAGCACTGAAACACAGGGAAAACATCTAGCGCAGACGAGAAGAGCACGTGGGGCAAGAAAAGCCCAGCAGAAACGCAGCCCCAGTTAGCTGCTATCTAGTGGCATTTACAAACTGTGCTGGATGCTCACGCTCCATGTAATCCCCGTGGCTAATGGCATGTAAAATGGCACAAGACAGGCTCTAAAACCCTTTCTGCAAGCAAACGCAAGTCCTTCATGCAGCAGACAGCCACCTTCAGCCACAAGAAGCCTCTGGCTGCACAGGCACAGGGGGCCCTGGGGTCACACGTGGCCACAGACACCCTCCTTGGCCTTTTTCTGCTAAAATGCCCAAAAAGAGGACAAGATGTAAGGACACCACTTCTCTGTGTGGGCCCCAAGGTGCACAAGAACAACAAAAAAACAAATAAACAAAAAAAACACAGAAAGTCCAAATGAACCCATATACAAGCATAGGGTTTGTAAAACGTGAGTAAGAGCCAAGCTTGTGCGAAGTGCTTCCAGGTTCTGCATTATTCTTTTATATTTGGATATCTGGTTAGGTTTTTTTTTAGTAGCTTCTGGCGGCAGGTAATCGAGGCAGAGTCATGAGAAGTCAGCCCAGAAGATACCCAAGCTCTAGCTGCTGAAGGGTTTTATTCCTCTCCGACTAATGCATTTATAATACATATATTCAATGATATGCTTTTTCACCTCCTGCTTCGTAGTTTGTTTTTTTCAGCCCAATGAATGCATTAATCTGTTTACTGCTATCAGTAAATACTGGTTTGGGTGCTCGGTTTGTCTTTCCTTTTTTTTCTACTGTCCTATTCCACCACTCTATATAACTTGAACCCATTTCTCATTCCTACCGATTAGGTTTTGAACTGTTTTAATCAATCGTAATTTAGAGTCTCGATGTACCCGAGATAAGGGATGGTGAAAGCACATTAGCACTTAATTTCATATTAGGGACGACTGCTTTGCCAACACCACTTACAAGCAGCAGCAGTCTGGTGTGCACTGGATGAGGTGGGACAACCTGTAATATGTTCCTAGTGAGCTGTGGCATTGATTCATCCCTTGTACTGAATTTGTCCACGGCAATGAACGTACTACAGCCTCCCTCAAGGCTCCGGTCTTTCCTCTCACCTTTATTGATCAATGGTTTTTAACTGTGAAACTATTTGTAAGATTAATATAACTTACTTTCCAGTCTGAAAAACAGGGTAATCAACTAAGGTTCATGAAGCAATTCCTGCCTAGCCAGGAGTCCAATTGCTGGAACGAGGAAGCATTATCAGGTGCATTAGCCTATAATTCAGCCCAGAATACAGTAAAAGGTTGCGTTGCATCAACACCCAACTGAAGCACATTTGTCTCTCAGAAATCGCCCTGGAAAACATGAGAGATGGGCAAAGAAGCACTAACGGCTACTGCAACATCTCCTTGCCATCTTTAAGGGAAAGTGGTCTGCATGAGAACGACTCTCAGCTGAGAACACTCCTCTGCTAACAGGGTTGCTTGCCCATTTTCTCATCCATTTTCCTCCAAACATTCTGCGCACAGGCAACTCTTTTGCTCCCCGGGATTCAAAACTCGCTAGGAAACGTGCGGCTCGTTCCCAGAGCGAGCACCCTGAGCGGGACAGGCAGCCAAACCCAGCCGCGGCCAAGCAGGGTGGCCGCGGTCACAGAGGAGCCCCTCGTCCCACTACCTCAAGCCACGGGACAAAGTCCTCTGTAGAGACGTTGCATGTCCAAAGCGCCCACGCGTGCGTCGAGCCTGGAGGCTCTGGCTTCCGAGGCCGGGGCTGCTCGCAGAGCTGCTTCCAGGCCGGATTCAGGCTTCTCCAACAGGATCTCCCTCTCATTTCCACAGAGGGCAAATGCTGCATAAGAACATCCTGCTCTGACGGGGCCAAGCACAAGGGCCCCCCCGGGCAGGGCAGCTTCATCCCACTCGGATCACCCCACACTGACCAAGACCGTGTGCCAGGGAAGGAGGCGCTCTGTCCCAAGGCTGCTCCTCTGATGGACTGACACGATAATTTAGAAACAGCTACACCAACAAAAAAAATCCATCTGTTGCCTGCAAGGAAAAACAAGTAACGCTTACGGGTGCTATGAGACACCACCGTGAGCACCATCGATGGAGGAGGGCCCTGCGCACGGGAGCGCAGGCTTAGTGTCAACTTCACGTACGAGACAGTCCGTCATGTCCCCACAACAGCCGTATCTGTCTGGTGCTGCGCAGATGCGGCACAAACCCCAACTCCAAATCCATTCCCTGGAAAGACCCATCCGAAGCATCGCAGGGCAATCGAGGCGCTAGCGCAGCTCACTGCGCACGCACACCCAGCGCACAGAGCTGCACACCCAGCGCACAGGGCCCCAGCTGTGGAGGAGAAGCTGGTAATTACAGGGGCCTTGGGACAAATGCAGGTTTCTGTCTAAAAGCAGGTGTTTATCACTCACACCCGTCCGTGCTCCCTGTCACACCGGCCCTGCCCAGGAGGAGCGTCCACTCAACACTCCCCCGTTGGCTTCCACGAGCAGCGGCCACTTCCCAAACCAGGGATCCCATCTCCTGTTCCCAGTGACAGACAGACAGGGTTTCTATTGGAATGACCATTTCCACAGGAGCTCTAAAACAGATCACATGCATAATCCAAAATGAAAGGAAGTCTAATGTTATACTCTCCTTTAAAATAGGGAAATAAAAGCTACACTCAGCACCAAAACATAACCGTAACAACTACGTTACGTACAGGGCGACAGCTGGTAGCACAGAGTAGCTGGTAGCACATCCTCTATCACTTAAACTTGCTGTCTGGGATTTCACCTATTTTGTCCAGCAAAAATTTAGGCATTGAATCTAGAGAAGAATTGGTGAAAAAGGATAAGCAATTCATCCCTTTGCTCCTGGGGGGACCGCTGTCCCACGGGGAGATGCATCGCTCCCCATCGGCTCCCGTGGGCCCTGGGGATAAGCTGAGCCTAAACACCTGCCTTCCTGGCAGCCAGGGGGAAGGGGGTGAAGCACACGGAGGGCAGAGCCGTGTTCACACCGGCTGCTGAGAGCAGGGCACGAGGGCGAGCGCCGCGCTGCAGGCAGGGCCGGGAGCTCAGCACCGCAGAGGGGCTGTTGGTGGGTATTTCGTGCATATCTTATCATCCGCATGTGCAGCGGCGAGCTGGCAAAAAGAGGGAGGGAAAGGATGCAAACACGCCTTTTACAAAAAAAAAAAAAAAAAAAAAAAGACTACAAACTCTAGTAACATGGCATCAAATAAACATCTGCCCAAGTAGTGGAAATTACGCCCAGTTAGCGGGAAAAATAACAGAGAAGGGAGCTATCCTCCCCATAAGGGGATCTCCGAATTAATACAGCTAAAACAGAGCTCTGAACATCCCCTGAAGGGCAATAACCTCTGCCTCCCCATGAGGCTCTTCTCCACTAAGTTCCCACGTTTGAGCCATTGCAGCAGGGCCACCAAAGCAGAGAGGAGTTTTCCTGTCTCCCTTCCCCTGCCTCCATGTCCTGTACCGGCTCCATGCTTACAGGACTGATAAAATAGAGGCCTTATTTTATTTTCCTAGAAAATAAAAGTCCGAGTAAATGCTCTTGCGGTTGGCCTGGTCTGCAGAGCGTGCACTCGTAACTGCTCATCTTAACTAAGCCTGTTTCCAGGGAGGCCCTTCCAGCTCCCCACCCCGTGCCGGCGGCTGCTCCGGTTTGGAGCAGAGCCGCGAGCGGGACGCCGGCTCCGCAGCCTCTGCGCGTTCATCCAGCACACGGGCTGCAGGAACCCAGTATCTGTGGACTCCGCTGCAGCAGCTCCCCCCCAGCCCAAGTCATTAAAATGACAAGTGGGGGCAGATTAAGCATGAGCCGCACGTCTGTTCGCACATACGATAAGCTCACTCCATCATTACCAGGATATTTTCCTGATTGACAGCATACAAAATAAGGGACGTGCAGAAGGGACATGATTCTCCTTGTTGACATGGCTGTCGTGACACTAAGGTTTATTACTGCCTAATCTTCTTTTCACCCTGCCACACTAACCAGAGCAACGCAATTAAGAAAAAGAGATATTGTAGGATTAGAAGCCAAGTACGGCAGGGTTTTACCTGGAGCTTGTTGCCCAAACACAACCACAAATTGTTTAAAGGAAACAACTCTGCAAGCCAGTGTCACGTTATGTCACCTTTACTAGCAATGACAAACATGTCCCAGAGCAGACACATCCTACTTGACCACGGAGAAGGAAAGTGGCCCGTGCAGCTCTGTGCCGAAATGCCCAAACATCATGAATCCACAATTGAAGACAGGGACAACAAGCAGCTAAACACACTGCTTCACAGCTCACACCCTATGAAAACTCCACATCAGCTTTCGCTAATGGGGATTAAGGCTCTTTATGATAGTGCAGGCAGCTGTTTGTCACATTTATTAACCAATCTAGGTGTGGTAAGTGCCTGCAAATGGGATATTCCCGTTTTTGTTCACAGCTTCCCCATGAACTGAACTGATTTTTTCAAACGTTTGAAATGATCTTTGGGGATGTCAGGATGGAGCTATGCTGTAACACAAACCACTTCAGCTACTCTGAGGAGAGGCGGAGGACGCATGAAACATCCTTCTTCATTCAGCTTTGTAGAGAGCGGCCTTCAAGGATTAAAAATGTGCTCCTTGGGAATACTATAAAATATTTCCTTGAACTGTCTCTAGACTCCTGGCAATATTGCTTATGTGCTCACACTCACAGAGGAGTCACCTCAAGCCCTGGTGCTTCTTGGTCTGTAGGTCAGAAGCACCTTCTTCTCCCCCTGCACCAGCACCAGCACCTCAGGTTATGGCCTGCAGAGAAGTCCATGGCTTTTAGTGCCATTTCACACTTAGCCCAAAAATATGATAAAACCCTGTGGCTTCCTGTTCACACACAAAGTCATAAGAGATCCTACTTAACCAGTCCTTAGTTTTTTAAGGGGATCTCTTTGCACATCCCATTACATCTTGCCCTTCTCAGCAGGGCAGAAGCAGAGGGAGGATGTTAATCACCCGGCTGGCAAATAACTGCTATTAGTGCTCATTTTTGCAAAGAACCTGCACACCTTCTCGAGCAGGTGACGGTGCAACAGTGCCTGAAGAGCTTCGAGGAGCTATCAGATTTTTGCAGACTAAGCTTTGATGCCACCATAGGGAAAGCCAGGAGTCAGATGAGAGCTGAGTTTATACCAGAGTCTCTAGGATTTTATTCTGCAAATCGCTATGCATTGACTTCTAACCCAGCCTTCATGTCAGTTATCCTCCTTCCTTTCCTATAAGTGGCACAGCATAAAGGCATCCTCTAACATCAGCTATTCCTCCCTAAGCGGCAGTCCCAGCCTATTTCAATAACAAAATAGCAGGAAAGATGCCCGAGTGGTCACTGCTGAACTCCTTGTTCATGCAGAACACTGAAGCAATCTTACACAAACCATCCTTTTCTTCTCATCTCCAGTCCTTTCTGACTCATCCCATTTTGTCTCACAGATAAGAAATGAAATGGAGTGGACTTGGGGCCAAATCTTACATACAGTTCAGCACCTGGCAGTGTAGATAGGCCCTGCTTAGGTTTTAAGAAGTGCCGGAGGAGGAGGGGGACAGGCAGGAGGAGCCGCGCTCAGACCGCACGGGCACTGGGAGCTCCCAGCTAGGCCTCAGCATGTGGTTTTTGTTGAGAAAAAGGTGAAGAGGAGAAGTGAGGGCTGCTCGAGTCCATGTGGTGATTGCCATGGCAACAGGCGGGAGGCCTGGGGGTACCTGCTCCGCGCACGGGCCCCGTGCCCATCTGCTCCCCGCGGCGGCCGCCAACAGCACCCGGACACCCCAAACCCGGGGAAGCGGCCTGCCCGGCGGGCACCGCGTGAGCACCCAGAGGGAGCACGGCCACCACGGAGAGCCTCGAGGCGCGGGCGAGCGCGGCTGAACGGGGACAGCGACACGCGTCAGCTGCAGCCCTTGGGAAAAGGTGTGAAGGGTATTGAAGACACCTGTTGTTTCTGGCTAGATTATTGTTCTTAAATCTGGAATCCTCTCGAGGTATAAATCACTCTGTTTTCCTTGGTTTGCAAGGGCAGCGGGTGCTAAAGATCAAATACCCTCTGGCCTGCGCCGCAGCTCTGACAGCCCTATTTATAACAGCACCAACCACCACCCGCTCGGAGCGTTCGTCCTCCCGGCTGCTCCCGGGAGTCGCTGGCCCTGGGTATTTGACTATTACTGGAATCCTCCCAGAGCCCTGGCCAGCGCGCAGCTCACGGGGCCATCCCGATGATCAAAGCAGCGTTACTTGTGCTGAAGCAGGAGAGCTCTCAAACACGGCAAAAACAGAAAAAGCAGATCAATATCCTCTCCATAAGGCTGTAATTCTTACCCCTCTTCTTGGACTGCCTTAAGCTTTGGTTTTAAATTGCAACTCTGGTTTCCACCCATTCGCGTAATACCACATATAGACAGGGTTGTTGGACAGGCTACAAAAGGAACTGTATCCATCTTACAACCGAGTAACAAAAAACAAGCAGAGTTCCCTGAGACACCAGAACATCAGGGCAGAGACAGGACAGTCACCTAAAACACATCCCTTCAATCTGAGGCGCAGGCATAAAATACCATGGGAGATTCACTTGGAAATCTCTGGAAATCTCTTCAGTTGGTTCAGCTCTCTGTTGCAATTCTGTTAACTATACATATTTTTAAAGAGTTTGGACCCAAATTCAGCTTCTGTGTGGTACACGTGCATCGGAGCTAAACTTGGGATTCGAGCAGACATTTAACGACACATATGCTGAACTTTAGAAAGACCAAAAAAATAAGTACAGAGCAAGAAAAAGCAGCGCAAGCTGCGAGCTGTGCAAGGCGGCGCGGCACAACGCCGCCTGCGAGCGCCAAGACGGCGCGCGGAAGCGGCTCTCCCGGGCAGCGCCCGGGGCCGGCAGAGCAGAGACGGGGCCAAAAGGCTCCTGGCTGCGCTCAGCCTGCGGGAAGGGGCCTGGAGCTGAATCCCTGGAGCAGACGCGGAGGTGACGATCCGCACGGGAGCGGGGCAGAGGGTGCTGCGTGCTGCGGGGCTGCGCTCCTGCCCTGCTTCCCGGCCAGCATCTGATGCCGCTGAGATTTCATCAATAGTTAGTCCTCCCAGCAGTGTTTTACAGACACAGCAGAGCCCTGAAGAGTGACAACTTCATCGCCACTGGGCAGTTTTAGTGAACCAAACGGGGCCATAAATCTCTTCGGGGCTTTCAGCACAATTCTTTAGCCCACAGCTCCGACATTCCTGCAAGTCTCACAAGGAGCTCGGCCAAACAGCGACACGGAAGCTTCCGAGCTTACAGGTCAAGTCACACATGCTGCTAGTAGCTCAGCAAGCCCTCACCACACATCCCATGCAAATGACCCATTTGCTAGTGCAAATGCTCTGGGAAGAATGTGAGACCAAGGGAAATACATAACCAGTGCCCCCGCTTGCCCCAGCTGCTTGGGACTCAGGAACTTCTTGACCTAGGAGTCCCCATCTTTAGAGAAAGAAGAGATGAGACTCTCCAGACACCTCATTTCATGCTGCCGTAGGAAGCGTTCACCAAAAGGAGCAGCACCATCGTGCGCGGAAAGTGGCAAGAGCAGCAGCGTCATGCACGTCCTCGGAGCTCTCGTTTGCTGTCACTCACCAGCATCAGATGTTACAGGAACCAGACGCAGTCAGAACAGAGCAGATCTCAGGCTAACCACCGTGTTTTGGGCATCGCAAGCCTGTCTGACAAGGCAAGGCAAAACAAAAAGGGTTCCTGTGCTCACAATGCTTCATTAAGCATCTAAGAAACTGTAAAATTACAGAAATGGTCATTAGCTCGGGAAATATCAATGCTAGTAGTGATTGTGTTTTATTTACAGAGAACTAATTTTTCTGACACTGTACAAGCCGGGAACAAGAAGCTCCTGCACTTCCAGACGAGCTGGAAAGGCATGTTTAGAAACAGCCATTTGGGGGTCAGTCCAGCCCGAGGAGCAACCACGGCTTTCACGCTAGGCGCAGACCATGCAAGCTCCTTTTGGATGCTTAGGTGGCACAAATGCTCGTTGCAGGCACCCAGCAGGTTCCCTCCTGGAAGGCCCAGTGCTCAAAACCCAAGCAGTGCAGACACCGCTTTGCAACAGGGTATCTCAGGGGCTGGTTTTGCAGGAAGGAATTAGTTTTAGTGAGAAGCTGGAATTCATTCCTCATTTTGTTTTGTCTGGGGCTTAAAAACCCCTTAAAAGCATCAAGGATTTTGCAAGAACATTTGTTGCAAACGGACGGACGGGGGCAAAGAGGACAGGGCAAGACAGATGGATAAATAGTGAGGTCTGGGAACACACAAGGGAAGAGAGGGAAAAAAAAATCACCGAGCATGAAAAAAGGGGAAAAGGAAAAAGAAAGGATAGACAAGAGCAGGATGTTGAAATAAGAAGTAATTAAAATAATCAGTGCCGAAATGCCTGGAGGCCGGCCTGGGACTTGGCAGCAGAACAGCACAACGGGAGGGCCTGATCAGGAATCACTTCTTCACCAGGGCCTTTTTATTAGCCCAATTACTGCATGCAGCAGTTGTGAAGTCAGGTAACAAGGAGTAAAGAGTCTTTATGGGCTCTGCTGAAAGCCTCATGCAGATACACGTCCTGGAGTGCTATGGAAGAACCAGGAAAACCGCCCCAACAGGCGGCACAGGTGGAGCAGCATCCCCAGCAAGAGCCCAGCCCCTGCAACGCTCTTATCCCAGCCACAACCCATTTCCCTTTTCCACTTGGTAGGAGCCTGACACTGTCCCCCTGTGCCCTGCAAACATTCAGAGGGAACCCTCCCTTTAGTTATTGGTTTGTTTTTCCAGAAAAAAAAAAAAAGCAAGGTTTAGTTACAGATTCATCAGCCTCAGTCTGAGGTGCTGAGAAGACTCCCTGAGTTTCCTTAGGTTTGCTTCTTCTCAGGCAAGGGAAGGTGAGGGGAGGGGAACGCTATTGCATGCACTGGTGCAACAAGCTACCTAAGCAACCATTTTTATCATGAATCTTCATTTTCAAATGGTTCAAGCAATGACCACGGTGCAGAGAGCAGCTTCTCTGTAGGGAGGGAAGAAGCCAGCCAAAACAACAAGGACCAGCACGGAGGGAAGGCTGCAACCCCACAGCAAATCCTCCGTTTTGCACCCATGTGTATTCCAGAGACTGTGGATGAGAAGGAAAAGAGGTGGGAAAGAATGTAGGCACGTGCAGGGATTGTAGCCCTGGGAATGTTGTGCAACCTTCCCAACAGACTTCCAGAGACCCTCTCCTCCTTGTCCGCTCACCGCTGTGGGAATTAATGTGGTCCATGAGTTTGCTGAGGTGATTTATGTGCTGGGGGTGAGAGGCAGGAATCATGCTCCATGAGCTCCCGATGAGCCATAGCCAAGGAGTCTGGATTGCAGGGAGAAACTTCTCCGCATTACCCTAAGGATGGGTATGTAACTCGTGTGATTTTTCCCCATCTGTAAATAGCTCCAGCTAATGACCAAGCCATGGCAAACGGACCCGTGTCTGGCAGAAGAGCAGGCGTGCTCTTCTTTGCATTTTCCTTTTACAGATTAATAGCACACCACAGAATCACAGAATGGTTGAGGTTGGAAGGGACCTCTAGAGATCATCCAAACCAACCTCCCTGCTCCAGCAGGGACACCTTTCTTCACCAAGATCAGGGAAGATACAGAAAAGATGCTCCTACCAACACCTCTCACCACCTCTTTAAGGATAACAACATCTTCTCTCTTCCTTGGAGCAATTTTCCATGAACTTACACAAAAACAGCAAGTCGGCTCTGCATAGCACGTGCTTGTTATACTCTGTTTTAACTTTCAAGCATGCATAAGCACTGGATAGACACTGCAGACACTGATCACATACCCCAAACCAAAAGAGCTGCTCCAGCCTCTTGGAAAGCGATGTCAGCAACGTGTGGTCACCGAGATGCAGCTCCTGCTCTGTGAATTACAACCCTCCTCATTCATCCTTCACGTCCTGGTCTCTGGTCGTGCTGGCCAAGAGGAAGCCAGTCTGCCCAAGGGATCTGTGTGGTCTAACTCTGCGCTTTCTTACAGGAATATTGACCTGCATCTCAGGCATCTACACAGGACAGCAAACGTTTTACACCTACTACCTCATCACAGAACTTGATTCTCCAGATCTACCACTACCGGCTTTGATGACTTCAATCCAACACTTGACTTGTGATGATATATTATTTGCTTGTCACTTGCCAAAACAGGGGTTCCCTCCCACTCTCCCACAAATCCAATCCAAACTGTTGCTGCTGACAACAGAGCTAATATTTACACTTAATTACTGAAAATATTTTAAGCTTTGTTGAACACTCAGTAAAAGATGACCACTACAGATAAATTTACAATAGAAACCCTGAGTTATGACACAGAAGATTCCTCAGACAGCTGGTATCTACAGATATTTAAATCACTCTCTATATCATATAGACAGCATATATGCAGAAGCTCCTTCAAAATAGCCGATATGATGATTTCTGCCTGATGCAGGAGAAAATGGATATATCAGCTTGAAACTGTGTTCTTCTTCAGGCCCGCACAGGTGCCAAGGCTGATGTTAGGTGATTTATCATGCCCCCCTCTTGCTGAAACTCCTCCAGAAGACACTATCAGTGCGTGCTCAGCAGGGCTGGCCACACTGCCGTTTTATTTAGGCTTTAGAAATGACAAACGTCTTCCTGAGGAGTGCCTTTCAAGAAAAATATATACACACACATATATATTTATATGCACATTCAAGAAAGCCTGATCAAAAGAAAATTTAGATTCTCCTCACTAGCAGGGGAGGAACAGACCGAAACACACTTTGCCAAAAGCAAAGTGAGTTGAAATTAAAAAGAAGTTTCACCGTGTTTCTGCATTTCCCAGTCGGAAGGAAGCTGGAGGAAGCCGCAGTGCTGCAGACTGACTGACTTCCCGCTCCTCTAAGTAGGTTATTGCCACCAAGGGGAGCGAGAGCCTGTAAATTAGTAAATTAACCTGCATGTTAATCTTTGCTCTGCTTGCCTGCCGCTGCAGAGTGCAAAACTCTGGAAACGGGAACATCCAAGAAGCTCCCCGGAACAAGCCGTATCCCAGCCCCAACCTGCTGGGCCACGAGCACAGCCCCTCGAGGACTGAGAACTTGTGGCCTTCAAGCTTCTCCTCCAGACTTAGAACATATTCCAAAAGCAAAGCTAATATCTCTCACACGCCTTTGCTCAAGCTGAGCCGTAGGGAAGGCAGCACATGTGCCAGACCAAGAGGTTCGAGGGGAGAATCCTACCTGTTTCCCAGCGGGAATAGGCGGGAGAATCCTACCTATTTTTCCTGTAACGTAACAACATCACCGGTAACTGGCACTACAGCGAGCACCAGGGGAAAACAGGAGCACTGAGATTTTCCTCCCATTTGTGAGCTCTCTCATGCTCTAAATATCTCCTTTCCTATTTCAGTCCAACAAGCACCTTTATAACTAAGATGGAAGGAAAGAGCAGGGGAAAACCCATCTTCAGCTTTGAGGCTGAACTTATTTACAGGAATTCAATAATCTCCACTGCTGCTGCTCTAAATTCTCTTTAATTCTGCAAATATCCTCATTACAGTTTCGATGTCGTGCTTCAAAGCTACAAAAGCTTGCAGGAGAACACAGGCACGAGAGTGCGTCCCCAGAATACATACACATAAAGCTACAAACCAAGCAGGAGGGTGCGCACATTTTGCTCAGGTTTCTGGAAAGGCAATAGGGGAAACATGGGAGCAAAAGAGGCAATTTTGGCAGCCTCTCCCCACCGATGAAGACCATGAAACGCAAATCCATTTGTGGCTCTGTCACGAATGCAACAAATATTCCACTAACAGCTGCGATGTTCTCCAGGAATGAGACGTAGAAACCACCTTGCTGTTGCCTTTGCCAGAGCTCATGGAAGCCACGCTCTGCCATCCTCTCCAGCAAACACTCCGCAGTGAAGGAAAGTTTAAATTTGGGAGCAAACTTCAGCTCTCAGAGATGATTTGATTTGCAGCTTTTCCCAAGGAGCAGCGCGCGGAGCAGGAGAGCGCGGTTTGCCGGACACACCGCAGCACTGGAGCTCTCAGGCTGTAGGATGCAGTTACACCTGCCCGGGGTCCCGTCACTCGTGCACGAGCACCCTCGCAAGGAGGAGCCTGACTTCCAGCCCCAGCTTCCAGCCCACAGCCCTCGATCTGCAGGGCCCGTGGCCAGCAGCGCCTGCAGGGAAGAACGAACCGGCCCCTGCGGAAACACGGCTCCGAGTTGGCCCCAGGCTGCAGGCAGGTGACGTTGGATGTGTTGCCAAAAGCTTCAGCTTTGGCTTGCGCTGCATCTAAACAGCTAAATTTTGTGAATGCAGCGTGTTCCACCCATATTTCACTGCACAGAAAGCCGACAAGCAGAAACACTTATTCTGTCAGAGCGCCGAGAGGCAGCGGCAGGGCCGGCAAGCTCCCCGCGGCCGGGCACGCGGCTCTGCCGCCTCCTGGAAACAGGAGCGGCTCTGCCGCCTCCGCGCCCGGCACCGCCGC
>JASSRY010000156.1:1272241-1297425 GCA_032466555.1 Tinamus major | reverse complement strand
GGCAGAGGCAGGACGGCAGCAATTGCTGCAGCTTTGCTGTCTGCACCTGGGCAGCCCATATAGGCCAACGGAGAGACGGAAAAAACGTGCCAAAATCCTTGGTGAGCAGCCACAGGAAATGTTCAGGAAATACTCCAGCTTGGAAATGCTTCACTTCAGTTGTGGAAAACTTCCAAGTCTTCAGGCGTTGTAATAAACCTTAGATATACATCAAAATAAACAGCATTTTGCTTGCACAGCCATGTCAGGCTAATACATGGGGAAATAAAACACATTTTTTCCCCTCTTCTCTCCTTGCATTCTACCAAAATCAGCATGAATTTATAAATTGCTTAGGTTGACCTAGATCTGCTTCTTTACAGATAATGTTTTGCTCAAAAACCTTATGCAACCCTAACAGACTCCTCCTTGGGAACTTGCTGACAGTGGCTGATGTAAAGACGAGGTCTGACCAAAACCTCTGCTAAATATTTACCTTCAACCCCTTCACTTCTACAGTGTGAAACATGTTAAGATAAAGAAAGAAAAAAAAAAAAGTCAATTCCTGACATCCAAGCTCCAGGAAGTTTCACTGCAAAGAACTGAAGGCTGGAAGTTTCCTCCAGAAATTATTTCCTGCTTATTCTGAAGCAAAAGTGAGCTCCAAGGAGCTGCAGCCTCCGAACGGCTCCTCCGTGGGGGATCTCCCGGATCCCAGGACACGCTGGGACAGGTGACACGCTGCCACGTCCCTGCTAATGCAACGCAAGGCACCTTCCTCGTCCGTCTTCTCTCCTCCAACGCTGTGTCCTGGTGGGACCACGGCAGGAGTGCTAGGAGCTACTTCAGGGTCACCCTCTTACCGAGACCAGTCAAGGGAGGGTTAGGGGTCCCCTGGCAAGTGCAGCGCTTGGAAACAGAGCTGGCGCAGCACGAAGTCTAACGGCGGCTTCGGACAGCAGAACGTTTCTATGTGAGCTTTCCTTCCAAACAACAGCAAAAATAAATAAATAAATAGAGAGAGAGAGAAATCGGCCACTATAGAAACGGCACGTGTATTCCACTCACGTTCTATGCCAAGCGAATTTATGCTACGGGCTCTTGCCAAATAAAATCTCTCTCCCAGCCTCCTCCTGATAGCTTCGGTTTGGGTGACTGCGGACCAAAACACCAGTTACTCATGTGCAACAGGCTTGGCTTGGAGCAAGATTCGGATAGTGACAAAAAGAAAGACTTTAGCTATATTTAATTTCCACCAGAAGGGTTTGGGCTTTTACAATGGCAAGTTATCTTCAAACAACCAAATGGTGGAGGTTGGAAGGCAGCTCTAGAGATGGTCTACGCCAGACCCTGTGCTCCAGGCAGGGGCAGATAGAGCAGGTCCAGGCACCTTTTGGAGTCTCCATCTTCGGAGACATTCACCATCTCTCCGAGCAACCTTTTTGACCACTCTCATAGGGGAAAGTTTTTTGTTTGTTATGTTTAAATGGAATTTCATTTCCATTTCCAGCCCCTCTAAAGCAGCCCAGGCAGCTGCCAGCCCTTCTTGCTGCAAAGACATGGTGCTGCCTTGGCATGAACTCATTTTCCACCAGGACCCCTGTGGTGCCGTGGGGCTTTACTGATCTAAGGACAGAAGAGAAGCAAACTTAATAGGTATTAACTGGATTAGACCGAGTTTCAAAGGTGGAAAAGGCAGATTTGGGGAGCTGCACGAGGGGGATCCTTCCTGCACAGCAGCTGGCCGGGAAAGCGCGCGCTGCATTGGCCCACGCCACAGGAAACCGCCATCCTACGTGGTTACCGGCGCCAAATGAGAGACGTGGCTTGCTTATTGTGCCTGTTCTTAATATAAACACACATTTTTCGCTTCTAGATTATTGCTTTGGATACATATGGTCACGAGCAGAGCGATTCCTACCTCGGGTCAGTGATGACCCGGGTTGGGGCTCCCTGGTACAAGACAGCAGGTGACAAACCGGAGCAGGGCCAAGGCCACCATGGCGGCTGGGCTGCAGCACAAGAGCCAGTAGGAGGTGCTGAGGAAACGGGGTTTATTCAGCCTAAGAGAAGGCTTGGAAGGATCTCAGCCTTGTCTTCAAGTACCCACAGGGAAGGGGGAGTCCAACTTCTCCCAGAGGTGCCCAGCAAAAGAAAGAAGTTGAAGCTCCTACTGGAGAAATTCCAGCTAAAAGGGAGGACAAACGGGGAAGCCAACATATTAACTCACTCCCACTGTGTTTTAATCAGCAAGGCCAATCTAGATAGGGCAAGGGTTGGCTTTTCCTGAAGGGGATCATCTCAAGAAAGCGGCTGGTGGACTCTGTTTAAGGGGTGCATCGTGTAAAGAGCTAAAATGACACTAACGGGGCAGGGGAGCATCTGCAACTGGCTGAAGTTGCCCCAAATTGGCAGTGCTGGTGTTCCATAATGCTCTTGCCTGGCACATAAGTAATACTAAAAAATACAAAATTCCACCCTGGCTTTGAAAAAATCCAAGAAATTCCCAAGAAAATCAAAAATCATTTTTTCCCACTTGCTTTCTCCAACCAACTGCTCTGCTAATCAGCAACAACACACGGATAGCGCATGGGAGCCAACAGGAGATAACTCTGGGAACACAGGTTTTGATAAATATAGCCAAGCAGCCCCAGCCAGCAGGCATCAGCAGGGCTGAATTCCACTGTAAATGCTAAAATGTGTGACCAGATGCTGGGTGTTTGCTGCCTGCGAACTCCAGCAACACGCAACTCCTACCACCAGCTCGAGAGCGGAGCCAAACGCAGGACCGCTAAGTAGCAGAAACAGAGCCGGGCAGCCCAAATTTGGCCGCATTTAGTGCAAACTAGGCACAGCTGTCAGATTCCTGGCAAGGGGATACGACACTTCTTGGTGTCCACCCTACGTGCTTGGCGCTTCGGTACCTTGCGGTGTCTGAGCACGCGGCTCCTCCAGGCTTCCCAGCTCGCTCAGTGCCACAGCCACACGGCTGTGGTTGCATTATAAATAACACAGAAAGATGAGTTATAAACCATGCACTCACCTTTTGACGCCAAATTTTACCCTCCTGGGTCATCTATTTATCTTCTACCAGAATAAGAGATTTTACACCTGCTCAAGACTTGCAAAGATCAAACAGCTTGCACAGCCCTTCCCCATTTCTCTTCAGAATCGTTGCTTGATGTCTGATGTTTCCTAAGGTGATTTTTGCTTTTAAAATTGCTAGGAAATCTATATCAACTTTCAATTCAAAAGCACTTACATGAGCTGAGCTACAGATCCAGGAAAAAAAGAGATCTACGCTAGAAATACCAAGAGACAGTTAAACACAGAGCTTCTGGCAGAGCATATTTTTCCAACAGCAGAAAGACTCATCAAAGTTATGGGGTCTTTTTTCTGTTGTTGTCTTAAAAAAACCTATATACACACACACACACACACCCCTTGTGTATCTTGTCGTCATTTCCCTGATGGTGCTTTCAACTTTCTGCTTGGCAGCACCCTGGAATTTCCAAATTAACCCCTAACAAAACTGAGCCCAGCTCCAGCGAATACTACACAAAACAGACTCCCTGAAAAATCAGCATTTTGCAACCCAATTTTGTGGATTTAAAGCTCAGAAATCCCCAGGAATACTGCTCACTCCCGGTTTCTTTGCGAGTTTCTCCTCCTCCCCGTCTCTCTGAAAGCATCCTAATATTTCTTCCCCTTGAGAAGCTCTATTGAACACACACGCCTGCCGCTGCATGCTCGGTGCCGGGTTAGCAAATACGCAACGTTGCCTCTCCCGCTACTTTCCGAGAAAGAAGCCACAAGGTAGCGGGAAGATTTAGCTGCACGGCTCCGTCTTCCTGCCTCCACGATGGATTTAGGGAGCACGGGAGTTGGGAATCGGCAGGTTCTGCAGATGGAGCTGCCGAGGTCCCCGTGCTCCGTGTGCCAGCACCAAGGACCGTGGCTTCCCCCGGAGCCACCTGCGCACACGCTCCCTCCGCCGCCAGCTTCCCGCTCTCCTCCGGGATCGGCTCCTCGCGCCAGCGGTGCCTGCGAGTGGCACATGCTGCTTTTCCCTTCCCTGCCTCTCTTCCTGCCGGCGAACGCACGGGAGGGAGAAGGGAAGCCAGGCAGGGGCTCTTACCTTTCGATGGTCGCCTTTGTTTCGTCTGCAGCGAGGAGAACGTCCCCATGACGGCCCCCATGGCGAGTTTGGGGGGAGGATTGACAGGGGCTGGGGTGGGGGGGTGGCCTGGGGTTCTTCCCCCCCGCGCCCCCTTCCAGCCAGGGAAGAAACCTACGTGAAATGCCCACCAGAACAGAACGGGGGAGAAAAGAGAGGAAGTGAAGAGAAGAAAGAAGAGCAGAGAGGAGGAGGGCAGAGCAGAGCGCTGCAGCTCGCGCTCGGCGAGCGCTCAGCTCCCAGGGATTTTTTTTTTTTTTTTTTTTTTAATTAAACACAAACGCACTGACTCACAGCCGGCTGCGCGGTTATTATTCAAAACAGCTCCCCATCCCGATTTAAATGCTGGGTAGATTCCCCCGGCCCCGCGCTGGCAGCGGATGCATCACAATATTGACTGGAGCGGAGCCACGGCAGCCCCGCAGGCTGCCGCCTCCCGCCGCGGCCCGCGCGCCCCGCACGTGCTGCGGCCGGCGCTGGGCTGCTCCGCGCACGGACACGCCGCGCCGGGCGGCTCGGAGCGTCGCCGGAGGCGGCCACGGGCACGTGCGCGAGCGAGCGGCTCATTTCGCTGCAGGGTACAAGCGCACGCGTCCCTTCATGCCCCTTCGCGGGTATTAGGGCAGGAAACGGGCAGAACGGAGCCGCACGGGCTGCCCCACGGCGACGGCAGCTCCCGGCGCCTGCTCCGAGCTGCGATGTCCCACGCGGCGCTGAATTCAGCCGCTCTATCCACATGCTCGCCAGGATGAATGCGGCGCCTGTGCAAACACCACAGAGGTTTGAGGAAATCCACAGAGCCCCTGGGCTTTTTTGCAGGAATGCCAGGGTAGGATAACGCCGAGATGCCCCAGTGGGGAATCGAAACCTCTCCGTGCCCGGGCACTCGTGCAGGAGCCGCATCCATCCCAGAGCCCCTCCGGACACGCTGCCGGCACCGCTCCAATGCCCACAGGTACCTCTTGCAGCAGAAATACCCAGACAGTCTCTGCAAGGCACCAAAGAGCCCTGCAAGAACAAGATTTTTTCATCTGCCTATTGCTGTTATCTATTTTATGACTATTTTATGCGTGTTTCCACATTAAAATAGTGCATAGGTCTGGTGAGAAGGGAAAAACAAATTATTCATTTTCTACCACCAGGAGCAGCAGCTGCCACTGGGCTGCGCAGCTCCCCAGCCCTCTCTTCCCAGAAACACCGCCTCCAAGCCATGGAAATCCAAGGAAATCCTTTTCCATGGAGGCAAGGCTGCCGCCAGCACCAGCCCTGCTCCCAAGACAACACGTCACAGGGAGAAGCAACGCGGGGCATGGACCGAGCGCGCGGCCACAAAGAGCTCCATTGATGAGAGACACCACGGTAACCACCCGCATGCCAAGGCGCCGGCTCCGGCATCCTCCCCGGCAGCCCTTGGATCCAGGCCGTGCCCAGCGCACGCGGCCTGGGAGCGGCGGAGCAGGCTGGCCCTGTGGCCGGGTCCCTGGGCAACAGCGATTTGGGGAGGCAGAACTGCAGCCTGCTGCTGCACTGCCCTTTACTTCAAATACCTGCACACGGAGGCCGAGGACAAATGGGAAGATTTGGGTGGGTTTTTTTGTTTTGTTTTTTTTTGTTTGTTTGTTAGTTTGTTTTTTGATACTTTGAAGAAAAGAAAGATTCTTCTTGGCCTGAAATCAGTAGCAGAAGATCTCTGTGTGGCCATGGCACCGGTTATACACGTTTTTTGGGAGCATGGCTAAAACGTGCCAGAACGAGGACAAGCTGAAGGGCCCCAGCAGCTGCAGAAGCCCAGCTTGCCAGTTGCAAAGCCACTGCTCCCTCATGCAGCCTAAAATCGGGATCCCGGAGGAACACAAGCATCACAAACACTAATGAATTAGCGTGGTTGACACAGCAGGCAGGAAACTTCTTCCCCAGAGAGCAGCATCCATATCCATGAAGCTAAGAGATAACACTTGTTGAGATGGATGGAGGGCACGCTGGCAGCCACCTCGGTACCAGCTGCGGAGCAGTTTGCAGAGTCTTTCCATTGCAGGCGAGGGTAAAGATGGTGAGATGCCCCGTTCTAGCTGCAGAGGGTATCTACACTAACACCAGGGTAAGAGCTGCTGTCATAGCATCAGAATTTGGGGAGAGAGGATAACGTATTGCACTGAAGCCAACGGCAGCCGCGTTGCCCGCGGGCTCTGGTTCATGGGCAGCTCTCCGTATCTCCCCTCGCCACTCGCTTTTTAGCCCCTGCCACCTGCTTTGGAGCACAAGTTCCCTGACCAGTGACTTTCCTGCTGACAGTCCCTTCCCAAGGGCACTGCGGGAAGGTGGAGATGGCCAGTTCAACCTTCCGAGCCTGGAGAGCAAAGAGATGCCTCAAGGATATCCAAACAAAGGCATTAGGGAAACTCATTCTGCTTTACTTGTCCCCAGAGGACAATAAGGGGCATTTGCCTAATGGGAACATACACAAAACCTAAAAGCGGTCCTATTTATGGCAAGGTTTGCCATTCCCTCCACACCAGTCTGAGGGCTTCCAAGCAGGTTCTGCTTTGGAAAAAGTGAAATGAAGATGGGAATGACCAAATCCTTTCACCATCCCATGTACTTGAGACCAAACAAGTGAGCTACACGGATCAGATTATCTTCCATTTCTACTAGATTAAAGCACTTCCACTTTTCATATCCCAAAAACTGTCTGGGGAGACATCTCACATGCACCCAACAAGCAGCACTCCAGTTTCAAGCAGGGATGACTTCCTGCTCACCCGGATGGCTGCCATTCCCGGGCCCCGCGAGCCCATCCCGGCCTCCTGCCCAGGGAGCGTGCTGGTTGCAGAAGCCCCATTCGCATGGATAGGGACCAGCGGGAAGGGCTCTCAGCTGTGCCTGCTCAGCCGCATCTCCCCGAGATGTTCCCAAGGAGCTGCCGCCACGAGCCCCATTCCCACCCGGCTCAAACCCCAGCATCGGGCGCTGCAGCCGCGCGGGGCTCCCCGGCAGCCCTGGGGCATCGTGGCCACTCTCCTGCACCAGGGACAGCGGTGACAGCAGGGACCAGGGCACGTGGATGTGGCATGGGCTGCACAGACACTGCAGCCGCAGGGCCCCTGCCGGATGCAGCCAGGGGAGGCCTAAGGGCTGCCCGTGGGTTTCCACCTCCTCTCCAGCCCGTTCCGATTTCAAAACTGCCCATGAGACACGGAGAATTAGCTATCGGGAAAGCCAAAAGCAACAGGGAAAACACTCCTTTTGCTAAGGGAACAAAGTGAGACTTTCTGTTGCTTAGCAAATTTTTAACCCCTTGCAGCTACCGGCTCTCGGGGCCGGAGCCGGTTCTCCCGAGCGCTCTGCCATGGCGGGACCCGCTGCCCCTGCCGGCTCCACACAGCCGCAGACCCACTGCCAAGGACCCACCTCGGGGTAAATCCACGTGAGGGAATGAGGAGGAGCTCTGAGGAGGTGCTGGGCAGAGGAGGAAGAAGCCACCACCCCCATCGCTGGTGCACGCCAAGCACCCGCGCTGCTCGCGGCTCCCTGCGAGCCCTCTGGAAGGCGGAGCGGGCCCAGGCCCCACACTGAAACCGTCGCACAGGCACCGGCCACGACCTCGGCGGCACTGACACCTCTCCTGTCAGAGCATCCTGTATTTTCCTCTGCTTTATTTTTCTGCAATTATCAAAACTCAAATATTTACTTGATTGGAAACTGAGGTTTCACCAATTACACTAGCAAATTCCTAGCTGCGCATGCAAGGAATTTGCTATGGAAATACATCATTAAATTGAATTGTCCTGGCTTGAAGCATGGAGACATATGGCTTGAACACTAGCTTAAAAAAAACCTAGCTGCCAAACAAGCAACAAATAGATAAACGGGGTGATCAGCTACTGGGACACCACCTTGATGATGGAGTAAAATGAAGCAGCTGTTTTTTCATAGTCTATATCCATAAAAAGTGATTGAAACACCTTTATATGCTTGTATTTTAAAATTCCACCCCTGTAATTATGCTACACGTGATAGCAAGTCGCTCTCTAACTGGGCAGGCAGTGACGCAGCAGCGGCTCCAGGAAGCCAACGTCACCCTCGCGCGACGCTCCCGTCAGGGCACAGGAGTTGGCTTGACTGAATATCTAGTTACTCACTTGGACAATTTACACTATTATGAATGAGAGCAATCAACTCTACCGACCTCCTAGTGCAGGTTTTCACAAAGTTGGAACTCAAGACGCATGCATTTCTCTTTTTTCAGCACCTAATTTTTCCAAAATTCTTCTTTCTAAAGCAGCAACAACACTCAAGTGCCTATTTTCACCCTCTTCACTATTATAATAAGCAGGATTTTTTTCAAAAGAAAACTTTTTGCTTGTGATAAGGGCACAGCAGCAGGACAGAATCTATGAAAGATTCATTGCTGCACCTCTGCGGGCCCAAAGCAAATTCTCACACCCGTTAGCTTTGCCAAATCTCCGAAGCTGGAGGGCCTCCCTTCCATTTTGATGGAAATATATTTTTCATGACATAAAAGCCACTGAGTAATAGGGCTGAGACATAGTGAATAATAATGCTGAGAAGCCAGATGGAATAGAGGAGATGTAGAGGTTCGGAATCATCTCGAGTTCCATGTAAATAAAGCAGGGCCAACACTGAGGTGTCGGCAAGAACTTTTGTGTGGCAAACAAAGCAAGGCAAAGCAACCAGAGCACCATTCACTTAATGTCACCTGCAGGGAGCAGAGCGCCGGGTGTCTCCAGCCTTGTGCAGTGAGGGCTGCTCCTGCCCGTGGGGTCTCGGCCCTTCCTCCTGGCGCGTGGATCCTGCTCCCGGCCCGTCTGCCCAGGGCACTCACCACGCGCAGCTCTGCCCGCCTGAGGCAGCACGGCGAGAGCTGAAAATGCAACCCAATTATTGTCTGCTGGTTTGTATTTGTTTTAGTAATAAAACGGAGCAAAGTACACAGAGCAGATCTAATGCTTGCCCTAAGGACCTTACATCCTAAATTAGATGGCTGAGGAGTTCACAAAGGGAATGCTTGAGATGGCTGGTGACAACTCCACGGAAACACAAGGGAGAGCTGGTTCTCTCCCTTTGGTTGGAGGATTTCTGCTGCAAAAAGGAGAGCAATTCCAGAGAGAAAAAAGAATTAAGGCAGCATTGAAGGGAGATGAAAGGTAGGCAAAGCACTGAGCCGAAGGGAGCTGGGAACAAAGGGATGGGAGCGAGGAGGCTGCGAGGGGAACAGCAAGGGGCGACTCCGGCACATCCCGAGCAGCAGGAAAGAGAGGAGGAGGGAACGGAGCCGCCACAGGCAGATCCTGCCAAGGCGAAGGGGAGAAATGCCAGTGGGGAGGGAGGAGGGGAGGGAGCAAGAGATGATGGGAAGCGAACGGCACGGCCGGCACAGCCGCCGAGAAAGGGGACAACAGCGCCCAGGAAGCGGGAGCAGGGACAGCTGAGCTACTTCACACCACCCAGGGCTTCTACAGGCTTCAGTGACAGGAAAACACAGGCAGCAGGATTTCATAAAACATTTGCCTGGGAAGGGGAAAGAGTGGGGCCATCCTGAGACCAGGCCGTGGAGGCGCGTGGCGGGGGACGAGGGGCCGCTTGGAGGCACCAGCTCCAACCTTCTGTTCTCCAGCAGCCGCCACTGCAGCGCCCCAGGACTGCGGCGCTCACGTTCCGGTAATGAAAACCATCCATTTCCCCACAAAACCGCTTTGGAAATTGTGCAGAGGCAAGTGGAGTCTTGCCTCTCAATTATAAAATAGATATATGAGAAGCAGCCACATGGACACATTCAGCGCAGTCTGAAGCAGGAAGCCACCAGGAGCATCACTGCTGGCAACCACCTCCGCAAAGCAGGCTCCAAGAACACTCATTTCAGCCAGACGCAGGGCAGGGCGGGAGGAATTGTGCCCTCCTCTTGCTCATGGGGACAAGGACCTTCGTGCAGGTGGCGGGGACAGGCACTGCTGGCGCTGGGCACGCGGCTGAGGGGCGAGAGGATTCCACACGGTCCTGCTCTCGGGAGCATTAAGCACCATGTCAAAACCGTGTGAAGAATGAGAACACTAAACGTCCATCAGGCTTAGCAGCCACTGCCACTTACATCTCACCCTAACACCCACGGAGGCCTGGTTGAAAAGATGATTTTTTCATTATTATTTCCATGGCGGACTGATAAAACTGACTCCAAACAATTGCACGGTCAGTGATTTGGCTTTGGGAAGGACAAGCAGGGAGAGAAGACACCCCAATGGACCCGTCTCTCTCCTTTGCTTTTGCTCTTGCTGCAGCGCCCTTGGAAGCGACGTGACAACGTAACCGCATGCGGTTCAGGTCACCGAACAGATGCACATACCAGTGTCAGCAACGCCAAGTTTAAGCAGCTATTTTTGTGCCACATTTCACTTATCACCACAGGGTCTTCTAAAAGAGAACAAAGAAGCCATTAGGCACCCTAAGGTGGCTTCGGCTTGTGTCAACTTAAATCACATCAGGTGAAATTATGCTAAATAGAACCTATATTCTGGTTATGCATTTGTGCTGTTTCATTCTGACTGTACTAAGAACACAGAATGGGCACAAACACTCCCCAGGCCAACACCTGCCAAAAGATATTCCAGAAAAGTCAGAATCCTGATTTTTTCTAATGAGTAAATGCATCAGGCTTATACCAAAATGACCGACAAAATTCACTGAGTCTTTTCCTAACTTTCAAATTAAGCACAACTTCCTTGGTGAAGATTCAGAATTTTATGTTCTTTGCTAGTAGGAAAAAAAAAAGTGATAATGTTTTTCCACTAAAATGTTCGCAGTTTGAAGCTAGATAAAACAAGGCATTAAAATGGAGATTAGCTTTGCGAGTCCCATTAAGAAAAAGTGAGCACCAATTCTCCCATACCCACAATATTGTGTGTGCCCAAAGCCAGGTTTATGTCTCTGCTAATTTCCCAGCCTGTAAATGCCCATTTTCTGATGCGCTGCTCCTGAAATCTGCTTGCAATGCAATAATACTCCCTTTTTGAGATGAGGACATGCGTTAGCATCAGTCTAGACTCCTCCCTGGCAATGTTGTGACTGGCTGGGGAGGTGCATTAACCTACACTCCTGTTTTGTGCTGGATGGAGCCGACGCTTTGCTGGGCACCAGCAGGCAGGATTTTAAGGGTAATATTTGGTATCTGCTTGGACTACCCTAGCAAAGCCAGGTAACAGCACATACCTTGCTACAGAAATACTTGCTGTAGTGATTCCAGACAGGAGCAAGCTTAGTATGATATTTCATATGTACACAGGGTGGTAGTTTACCAGGATCTATGCAAGCAATCGTGGGGAATCACATCGTCCCTATGGAAACCTCAAGCTTGGTGACGTGCACGCTGATTCTTACGAGCAATTTGTATGCTAGAGACACTCACCAAATGAGAATGAAAACTACATGGCTCCAGAAGGATCACATTCCAGCTTGTATTTCCAAATGCAGTGGGATTCTGGGTGACTGCAAGGCAGCATAACTGTGATGTTTACACCAGGACCTCCTCACCTTGGGACACTGCATGGCAAAACCCTCTGGTCTCTAGTAGTTTCCTCAGAATAATTTAAACTCTTTGAGGCATTTCCCAAGGAGTTAAAACCACCGGTATTGTATGCTTTAGGCCTCACATCAGCACATGTTTCCATGCTTGTTTAAATCCTGACATCAAAACAAAATCCCAACCTCATTCCCAGAATTTGCCATGGATCCTCCAAGTGAAGTCTCCAGAAGGAGTAGTGCTGTGAGCATGGCCACCACGTCCCTTCGGGCACCCGCTGACCTCCACCCACACACACAAACAATCCAGACAAACTGGGGGTTGTCCTGTGGTTTGCACAGGGTCACCTATCCTGGGGAATAGGCGCAACATCCCCGTGGAGCATCTTGCTCTGCAGAGCCAGAGTGCGGCCTCATCCATAAACCCGTCTTAACTTAGTCTATGTGAGAGAACCCCCTTAGGGGAAATCCTTGCACCTCTGCAGAGCAGCAGCACGTGCCTGTGACTGCCCCAAGGCTGCCACACGTGAGCTGGGCATTAAAATGCTGGACAACTGTGGCATGGGCAATTCTGGGGTGAAGCTGATGAATAACTGACAGGGTAAAAATCATGCGGTTCCAGGCAGCTCTTGGTTTTCTTCTCAGGTCCCTTCAACATGACTTATTCTTTGTTTCAGATGTAATTCTTGCCAAAGGAATGGCTGTAAAAAACTCAATATCAACCTTATGGGAAACAAATCTTTAGCAAGATTTAGCAAGATTCACACCCTCTCTGTGAGGTGCCAGGACTGCCATTGGGATTTCATTAATCTACAGGAGACAGCCCTGTGAACAGGCACCAAAATCCTCAGAAAGGGCCACCTGCTGCAAGTCACTTGCATGTGGACAGAGTGAGAAAGATGGACAATATTGGCTTAAAATTTAACGAGCCAGCCCTGACCGGACAAATGCACAAAAAAATATCGATGACAATGCCACTCTCCCAGGGACTTTCCAACTACAAAACTCTCCAAAAAACTGAAATATTTCATCCTTTTTCCTCTTTGATGCATTTAGGTGAGAAGATCTAACTCTGCCCTATCTTTCCACACGGAAGGATCAAGAAATGTCCAAATCCACCTACCAGCACTCAGGAAAAAAAGGGAAGAAAAAAGACCAAGAATAAAGCTCTGCTGCTTCCGAGACCTGCATTCCCGACCTTTTATCTTCGCGGAGTCACTGTCTTGGTTGCTACAAGATACAGCAGCACGAAATGCTCCAATAAAGTCGCTCTTTGTCCCTGCTCGGGTATCAGGGCACTGCAGGAACACGAGTCCAGGCTCACCTGACAATAACGGCCTGCAGGGAAACGGCTACCGCAACACAACGACCTCGACGGCCTCCCACACGCGGCCGACGGCCGACACAAAGAGGCATCTTGTAAACCCGGGAGCTATTCCCGGCAATATTGGAAGAAAAAAAAGGTCCTTCAGAAATTGGAGGCATCCCTGCTGCAGTAGGATTAGCCTGATCTTATTGGAAAAAATTGGGGTGAAAGTCCCATGACAGTATCACAAACCACTGAAATTTGAGCAAGTGCTCCCAAAACGCAGCACATCATGTGCAGGTCCCGGAGTGAAGAACAAGGCTTTCCTGACAATTGCCTGTTTAAAATGTTAGAAAACCAATGGGATAAAAACAAAATAAATTCATGCTACGAGCTAAGACATATAACGATATTCGATAACAACATTATCAAGGAAGGCACCACCAGTGGTGTGGGGCAATGCTGGCTGGACAGCCCCCGCACACGCTACTCACACAGGCTGCCCCGTACCTCATCCTGGCCCTTACAGATTGCGTTGCGTGAGGGCATCTTCTCAAACACAAACTGTCCAAATTTGGTTCCGAAGGACACCAAAACTCCACCTCAGTTTCCATGTGGTGGCCCACTGACCACTGACTTCTTACCCGACGCGGGAGCTCAGCCTAACACACCTTGCCAGCTGCCAAGATGCCTCCACCACACGACTCAGGGGTTCGTTGGCGCCGCAACAGCTCCCCCACGAGCTAAGTTATTGCCACAGGCGGGGACGGCTCGGATCCACTCTGCAGAGAAACCAAGGAGCACCTCTGTGAATGTGGCCCTGCAAAGGAAGGGGGTAAAACTCCTTCGCATGGGTAGGCAAGAAGGTCTTGGTCTACGGGACACCCTCAGGAGATGGGTGCTCTTCCCTTCAGGAGGGGAAGGGACCCCCCATGACCTGGCAGGGAAGGGCCGAAGCCCTCAGAGCCGCTTCCCGACGGAAGCACCATGCGTACCTGGAAACGCTGCCACGACCACTGGAAACCCTTCCACATCCCCCCCGGAACCCGCACACCATTGTGTAGCCCTTCTCCTTCTCCACTCAATGATGGTGACTATAAAGAATTCAAAGAGTTATTTTTATTGTAGTTGTTCCAATAGTTTCCCGTGGGAGGTGGGACGCCTTTAGCTAGACGCAGCCGTGTAGCTTGAGCTCTACTGTGAGGTAGCTACAAACTCAGCTTCAGATGTACCACAATTATTCCCTGCAATTATCGCCTCCCTTTTACTTTTTGCCATTAATTTGATTTTCTTACAATCTAGTTAATGCTATAGCCTGCATTTTTTCCAACATTGATGGCTGTTGAATAAACCAGTAAAACACTTAACTGCTCTTTTCCTACAGAATTAAAACTTCCTGCAGATTTAATGGTGAAATTTCTGGACTCTGAGTGAAAGACAGCTCTAGCCCCAGGAATGCTCTTATTAATATATCAGCTAGGACAGGATTACTACTGCATAAGGGCTAGAAACTCTGCTCACATGTTTTGCAGAGTATAAAGATACCACCTGCTTTTCCTCAAAGCAGGAATTTCTTCAATTATTCTCCAAGAAAGAACTTCTCTTTTAATACAGATACAGCAGACACAGTTGGGCCACTGCTTTTCTCAGCTCTCCAGACCAGCCTGAAAGCACCAGTAAAGACCAGACCTGACCTTGTTTTTTTTTTTTTTTTTTTTTTTTTTTTAAATGCACAGGTGGAAATATAGTAAATTAACAAATTATAAACTCAGTTTAGCTCTGTGAAACTATCACAAAATATTAAAAAAAAAAAAAAAAAAAACACAAGAACAACAAAAACAGCTAATCTCTTATATCCCTTAGCCTTTATGGCATACGTTTCAGACAGGGAGCATTATTTTCAGCCCATTACAGCAATGCACACAGAAAAACTCAACAGTTTGAGACAGTTTTCTGCAGCTAAATCAGCCACCTCCTCCCACTGGTGGCTCCGAGCAGCACGAGGGGCTGCAGCGCAGAGCAGACGTTCGTGACCAGCAACCACCGAGGCCCCCGTGCACCCCAGCCGAGGCCCTGCAGATCCCAGCGTCCCGGGAGGAGCATGGCAAGAAGTTCCCCTCTCCTGCGGCCAATCCTGGGACCGCATCCCAAGCTGGTGATATCTGTGAATGTACCAGAAGGAGCTTGAGAATTAACGCTCAGTTAGAACTACCAGAGATGCTGCTTTGACAAGTTCCTGTGATGTGGTACCACTGACACCTCCCAGCGAAGATGAGAAATCCCGGCATCCCGGCGCCGCTCCCGCGGGCTCCGTGCAGGGACAGCCGGGGCTGCGGCACTCAGCGGGAACAGCGGTTTTTATGCAGCTTCTCATCTGTAATTACAAAAATGTCAGCCCAGAGCTGCACGGCAGAATTTCAATTCATTTCAAGTGCAGTGAAAGACGATCGTGGCGCTTTAATAGTTCGCTAGATATCAAAACAGCCTAGAAAGAGCAAATGTAATTAAAATCTTTCCAGGAACATTGTGATTGATTAAAAGTTTAATCCCCAGCAGCCACAGAAGGAAACAGCACATAACCCCAGAAAGGCCATCAGGAAAACAACCTGACGCTCCCAGCAAGGGCACTCAGCTCCAGATTGGATCGGCTCCCTGTTTTCCAGGCCCTGGTTACTGTGTACAGAGATTTCCCCATGTGCATGGGGCACCCCATGGGAAGGGCATGTGCCCGGCTTCGAAGATCTACTCGCCTCTTTCTACAGAACTCCGGGGCAGCTAAGTTTCCAGCTAAGTTACTTTGTGCAAAATTTTCAACTTTGCACCCTACATTTAACCTGAAGAGATTCATTTGCTTCTTCCCTACTTAAAAAATTAAATCCCAAATCCACGGAACATGCAGTTACTGCTTACCCAAGCTTGAGAAAGCAAAAAGCAAACGGCATGTGCAGTACACAGAGGGAAGAGAAGGCAGGCAAAATCGGGTCAGGTATCACCTGTGTTATACAAATAAAGACTTCAGCTCTTTCTGTCCCAGATGTGAGCACTGCGTGTACCCGCAGAGGGGACACAGGTCTTTACACTCACATCCTCAATGACTGAAGACCAAACGAGGAAAAGCAGCTCTGCGTTCATGCACAGAGGGTTTCGTGTTTGGCAATTTCAGCACCGCCATGTTCTTTCTAAAAATCACTGAACTTGAACTGCTTACACATGCTTTAAAAAAATAATAATAAAAACCTCTTGTTTACATTTTTTCATCAGAGACCTCTGCTTTGAAAGCAATATCTTTAGTTAAAACATTTCATCCAAGCCTGATCCAGTCTCACAGCAGCAGTGAACTTTAATAGCTATTTCCCACTTGGCCTGGGATATACCAGATCACAAGAGATTTGCAGGCACTTTGGTGAACAGAGGCTACAAGCCGATGTGAACAGTTAACCTCAAACAGGTCACACACACGTGGATTCCAAGGGACAGCAGCAACAGAGGAAAACACTCACTAGGGCCACAGCTCCTGCCATACTGCTGGTCTCTATTAATAAAAAGGATCAATACTTTAAAAAATACAGTTATTATGTAGTGATTACTGACAGTACGCAATAAAGCATGCTCCGATACTGACCCCAGGTCATGCTGAGGAGTGGGAAAGAAGGACTGAAAATAAGAAAAATCCATCTAATAAACAGCTTGAAAAGCAAAACCCAGACCTTCTGAGGGCTGCTCTTGTGACTTGGGGACACTACGAGGACTTGATAAGAGATGTTGCCTATGAAGCCAGTCTCCTGCCACTCTATAGCCTCAGCTCCACGTTGCAGGGACACAATATACATACAGAGAATTAAACATTAAGATCATTAATTAAAACTGAATTCACCCTTCAGCTGTGGAGGTAAAGGATAATCTCTCTGCAGAGCTGCCAGAAAGTGTTTATCCAAAAATAATTTCCTAATGAAGGAAACATCAATAACTGACAGCCCTCTCTGCAACGAGCCACTCGGCCAACGTTGCTTAGTGACAGCCCAGGAGGCACAAACTTGACACGTGGCCCTGCGCGAAACACAAATGCCAAAACACCACCGTCCTCCAGCTCCCTCCGCAGGGTAGTACTCTGCCTTTAGAAATAAGTTCATTTTTTTCTACAATTATTTTTTTAACTACTAATTTAATAATAACTACTACACATTTTTCTAATGATCATTGATCTCATTTTTGTCTCTGGATTGGTGCTTTCAACATGTTCTGATCCAGCATCATCTGCTCATTTCACTCATGTCCTGATTAGCACTGCTTCCCAAGCCGCTGTGAAGCTGAAGGAAGCTCCATGGTTGATGATGGCAGCTCTCTACTAGGGAACATCCCTAATTCCCCAGTTTTGAGCAATACCTTCACCTTAAAATCCTCCAGCCTACAGCCACTCCACCTGGCAGGGGTCCTATACAAACAGACTGTGATTTTTCGCTTTAATATAAAGTGAATAAGAAAATACCATATGCACTATTAAAATCCAAACATATCACATTAATTGCATTCTCTTAATCCACTGAAGCAATTACAACAATAATTAAGTGAAAGTAAATTGGTCAAGACTGTTTAGAGCTAAAACCTCTAAATAGGACCCCGGGGACCAGTTAAAGAAGGTATCTTAAGAGCAGAAATATTTAAAAAGTGCGATGGGATCCAGCTAAACTACTACAATGGCAATCACATCTCAGGCATGCTACAGTAATTATAGCTTAGAGATACACATACCTACAAGGGAGCAAGTATCATTAGCTAGACTGCCACATAAATATCCAAGATGGATTTTGGGATAGCATTCCTCTGGCTTCTGGTTCACACTGCCTGCAGGCCAACTCCAGTGCTCAGAAGAATAAGGACGAATAAGGAGGTCCAGAAGAGCATCCGTATAAACCAGCCACAAGGAGAATAAAAATGAGTAAAAATAAAATGAGGCAACTGAAGCAGACCGAGAAGAAATTCCTTTTGCCCCTGGTGTCCAAAATGAGACTGGATAAAAAATGATCCTGCTGAAACACCTTAGCCCAAGGTCAAACATCAAGAGCCAAAAAGCTGTTGTAGTCGCTATTCTGCTCTACCATATGCTCTACCACTGAACATCACTGGGGAAGAAGGATTAAACAAAGTCATTTTCATCTCCCTATTCTTGCAAAGCAAAGTCATATTCATCTCCCTGTTAGTGCTGGATGCTTTAGTAACCTGTTAGTGATGCTCCTCTTAGGTTAGGGGACCAACACGGTGGCTTCGGGACTTGGAGAGGACGAAGGTGGCCTTGTGGTCCTTGCACTGCCTCATGCCTCAGAAGCAGCTACAGGTTTGGAATTACAGCAAAGTCACCTGGAGGAGGAAACATTTCCACTGTCTCCTTGCACTGCAGTTCACAGGTACAGGAGGCCATTGCAAGAGCATGTGTAGGGGGACAGGGCGACTCACTGGCCCGAGAAGAGTTAAGCTCTTCAGCAAGAGTAAAAGCAGTTGTGTGACTGGCCTTAAGGGTAGAAGGGCTGGGTAGAGAGATGAAGTCATCCTGCAGACTCATTACCTTTATGTAAAAAAGACATTTGGAGCCGTTTGTCATTGTCTAGAAAAGCATTGCTTGACTCTAAACACTTCACTTAATTTCTTCAGGGCTCATTTAGACCCCATCTGCTTAATGGTATGTTGCAAGTTGTGGTAGTTAATAAATTCATTCACTCACTTTGTTTCTGTAGTGGGTATCCCGGCTGCGAGCTGCTAGCCAGGAGGGACAGCAGCCTCCTGCAAAACCCACCTCGGGTCCTGCAGGAGAAGCTGCTGCTGCCATGTTCAGAGAGCCCTTGGCTGGGCAGCACCTCTGAACCCCCTCTGGTTCTGCATCATCTCCATTGGGCCACACACTCTTAAGAAACACCAGTATTTTCCTCCTCTGGGCGTATTCAGCACTGAGAAACCGCATCTCACTCCAGCCTGTTCTGCTTGCAGCCGGAGCCACCAGTTGGGAAAACCCTACAAGCTCCGAATCCAAACTGCCAACCACTATCTGCAGCTGAGGAGTATCTGGGCTGTTCTGACTGTCCAGATATGCTAACAAATACCAATTTCTGCATCAGCTTCCTCAGGAATTTATCTTAGCTTTGGAAACACATCACATCCTTCACAGGTATCAGCAGTTTTAAACCCATTGGGCTTTGGGGAAGACTTACTGCCGCTTGCTTGTATTAATCAGCTGAGGACCTGACTTGGGTGCAATCCAGGCTTCTATTATTTACTACTGACATATGCTTAGCTGAATTTTTCCTAGCATTTCTGCCTGATTCATAAGGGCCCCAACAAGGGTATCAAACATGAGCCATTCGATTTATTTTAACTTTACTAGGTTGTCTTAAAAATTAAGAATTCTATTTAGATTAATACAAGGAAATCTTTTGACATGTATTGCCTCACAGCGCTGAAAAGATTATGGGAAATGACGGTGCGTGAGACGGCTCCTCTCCGAGGCAGCTCGAGCAGTGCTGGAGGCAGGTCCCATGTCCCGCTGCTCAGACGGGGATTCAACACGCAGGGTGCGAGTGTGTAACGCGCCGCGTGCGACAGGAGAGCACGGAGCTGCACGGGGGACCTGCCCCCCTCTTAGCCCAACAGCTACAAGAGCCTCTCAGTCCTCTGCAACTTGCCTTTCCCTAGGGGTCTCGCAGAACCTGATGGCTGCTCCGAGTCACAAGCTGAGACGCTTCCAGGACGCAGGTTTCAGGTGGACAGTCCCTCAATCGGCAGCTCCCGCCCGCAGCAGACGCCTACCTGCCCATGAGGGAGCTCAGAGACTGTTTCTATAGAGACACACAAATAAAGAGAAGATAATTGATGTCCCAGGAGAATCACTTCAAAGCTGTGATGAAAATTTTCAGGCGTTTCAAATCAGGAATGAAAAATGCCCTCTGCACTGCCTGTTATTTTCCCTGCATCCTACATAGGTGCAACTCACTCCTTATGCAGAGAGGCTACACAAGCTTCATGTGTCTCAAAACGGAGAATCAAACTGCCTCTCAAGTCTTCCTGCGAGCATGCTCCTGTGCGACAAATTTCACCCCATAAGAGGCATTAAGATTTATTATCTGTCTACAGAAAGGCTGAGATGGAGCATCCTCCATGGTGGGGTGACACTAAAGCTGCTCATAGGACACCGTTGCCTTGGCACTGCTCAGGGAGGAAGGGGGTGAAGCCCCAGCAGGTACAAAGCCGGCAGGCATTCAGCCGCGCATCTCGACAGTGCCCGAAAGCAGCGGGAAGCCACCGCACACGGATGCACCCACCCTCGCTGCAATGATGCGTCCAAGGAGGAGGATTGGGGAAGCACCCCCATCTCCTTCCAAAAGCCCCTGAGCATTTGGAAAAATCCAAATATTGACATGGGAAAATCCTTTTCCAAAAGGGGAGCTCTCAGTACGTAAGCCAGCTACGATGAGCACTCACTGCCTCCCCCTTCCCCAGTTCGACGCTCCGGACGGCCCTTGGCTCCCATGCAAAGCAGGCTTGGGGATATTTAGATTATTATCACAAAGCAGCATTCTAGAATCATAGTTTTCAGGTGATTTCTTGCATTTCTTACCAATGCTTTCAGGCTCCCCAGAAATACAGATATTTCTATGGAAAGGTGCGTGCCTCACGGAGCCCATTCCGGCAGAGCGGCCCAGGCTTTGCCCGGTGTTATCTCCTTCCCCACAACCACAAATCCAGCAAGTCTGGACAGATACAACCAGGAAAGCAGCCCATTCTTCCACAGCAGCTACACTCACAACAACCACCGCTGCAAAAATAAAGGAAAAAAAAAAAAAAAAAAAAAAAAAGGTAAGACTTTTTCCTTAGAAGCATCTTCTCTCACTTGTCAGGATCGGTATATGAGGTTCTTCTATCGCTGCTTTGAAGAGCAGACTTGCTCCTTTCTTTCTACTTCAAATTTGGGAGTTTACAGGACCAGGGTTTCGACACAGGAATTGAGAAAGAAAGGTCAGAAAAGAGAAAACAGGGACGAGCTCCAAGCCAGAGGCGCTGCTGTCAAAAGAAGGTGGGACAGAACCATGATGTCCCCAAGGGTGTCTGGGCCTTTAATTGAAGGTTGCACATGAAAAACGTGCTTCTTGGTTGAATCATGTTACAGGGTATAGGTGACCCTAAGTTATTACTATTGATTTTAAAACAAATAGAAGATTTAATATCTAAGAAAAAAAATGCATTTTATTGGAGACTATTAACTACCCATCTGTTGAAAATCTCTTCAGGATGTTGATGATTTTTCATTAAGCGGAGTAATGAGAGGTCACAGCCTTCATTAATTTTAAGGGAGAAAACTCCAACCGACTTTGTTTTCCTTACTTTTATTTCCTCCAACTCGCACAGTTTGGTGAAGCACCAAATGGGTGCTTACGTAGATAAACAGATCTGTAAAAGCCTCCGAATACTCGTTAGCCAGGAAGCCCCGTGTGGAAGGAGCGGAGGCTCCCGCTGTGCCGCAGGGGCCGGGCTAGGAGCCACCTGCGGCGCTTCGGGAGCCTCCTCAGCTCCCAAAGGCTCCACGAGCTCACGACGCACACCCCGCACGTTCGGGACACCCACCACGGGGTTAGGATGCAGCACTGCAGGTTTGTTAGCAGCTAGGAGCAAACACAGGGTCCACGAAGGCTCCCAAGGAGATGGGACGGTCACCAGGCGAGCAGGGCTCTCCTGCCAACGCTCCAGCTCTGCACATGGACCGTGCAGCCAGTGTAACAGAGAACGCACAAATACGTCCATGCAGCGCCCAAGATATGGGCAATGTTCACGAAGGTATGCTCCATGCCACATTCTTCCCTATTCAGTAGAGGCAATAGAGCTCATAGGGTGCATACGAAAACCTAAAAGAGATTTTTGTTGGCATCTCCATGGAAGACGTGAAGAACTTGCAATGAGAGTAGCAGGTGGCATAAGCAGAGCAGGGGATGTCATATTCGGGGGGAGCAAGTGACAGGATTGCAAATCGAACTGCCTCTTTTTTGGCTATTGGGTTTGGCAAAGGGAGAAGTGGTGACACAAAACACATTTCCGTGCCTCCAAGAAAGGTCACACTTCCACGCTGTCAAATCCATTCAAGCTTCTCATCCTGCCTGACTTCCAAATCAGTCAGGCTGGGTTTCTGGATGGGTCCCGGAGACCCGGAACGCCTCAGATGTCAGAATTCCCTGGGAGCGGGAGCAGCGACGGCAGCTCCAGCTGCCACGTGGGTCCTGCGGTTGCCACAAGCCGAAGCAAAGGGAGGAGCGAGGGGCAAGCAGCGACTCTGCCCGCGACCGGCAGCATCTTGCCCTTCGCAGCATTAAACAGCCCACGGGACTCTGAACAAGTTAACTGCACCTGAAAAGGCACAAAACCTGCAGTTCTAGACTAAGTAATAATTTTCATCAACCTCTAAAAGTACCATGGATTTTACAGTGAAAATAAGCTACTGCAGAAGCATTTTACTGCTGCGGCGGAGGCCAAGAGCTGCACGTAGGATGCGCGGGCACCGCAGCGAGGACACGCACGGAGACACAAGCACAAAAAGCAGCATCCAACAAGTTCAAGCTGTCATTCACTGAAAGGAGCCCTGCGGAGGGGAAAAATATAAAAAATAGTATGTGATCGTGTACCTGGAGGCTGTGTTACCGTGCAAGCTCCCATGGGAGGAAAACAGACCTGCACAAGCAGCACGAATGCTGTGTAAGGTCTCGTGAGAACATGAGAGAGTCGTGTCCTTAGCATGAAGGTCTCCGGAGATCAGAAACAGCTTTTAATTATTTCCAAGGCCACAGAAAGCTCCTTGGTCAGCATGCTGTAGAGACTAACGAAAAGAAAAACTACGGGGAACGCATCTGTGCAGACAATATTTGTGCAAGGGCAGGTCTGTCCAGCAAATCTAGAGTTTGATGATCTGGTTTCTCCTTCGTTTAAGGCACTTGGCATTCAGGTGTTGGTCAGAATCATCACTGAACTGTGACCGGCAGCCTGGCTTTGTGCTCTTTGCTGGCCCCCCAGCCCTTGCCAGCTTAGCCAGGCCACAGTGAGACGCTCAGTCCTAAATGCAGGGCAGCCCCCGCTGAACGTGTTTCTCACCAGCACATGATGTGGTAGAAGTTGCCTCCTTGCTGAGAGCTGTAACTCCACAGAGTGACCCCAAAGCCCTTCCCCGAGCAGCAGAAGCTGCTGAACCTCCTCGGGGCAGCCCAAAACCCAGAGGTGCTGCTAGAAAGAGCGAAACCCCAATCCCACACACCAGTGCTCAGGAGAATGGCACGGCCCAGGTATGTGGCAGCCTAAAGAACAGCAATGTAACAATCCAACTAGACTCAACCAGTCCTGTTCTAAATTCATTTGTGATGGTTACCACAGCAATAAACAACAGGTATAAAATTACCTTTTGGGATTAACTAGCACAATTCAGCCTGTCAGGGCAAGACACTGCTCAGATCTACCCCACATCTCAATCTTTACTCACACGATCATCACCACTATCACAGCGAGGGATTTTTCCTCGGCATACGGCTGCACAGCATCACTCATGGCAGCTACTGCTGCAGGCACCTAATGGGCTTCTTCCTTGCCTTAATTTCACATGAACAGTTGCCCAGTTCTTTCACTGGGGAGGTATTTTTCTGAGACCCTCATCTTCTCAGGTCAGAACTTCCTTACTAGTAAAAATGCCACATTCCCTTTTATGAATATAAAGGACTTAGCAAAAAATAATGCTAGCACGGAAGTCCCTAAGCAGCTTGAAAGCCTGGCGTCTTGATGCTGAGAAAATTAAAGAATGTCAAGACTGAGAAGAGAACAAGCAGCTAATGGACAGAGAAACGCCAAGGCAGCAGGACACAGAGCACGCGCGCAGAAACACGCGGCACACGGCTCTGCCGGCGTTACCAGAGCAGCTGGGAATACCTCCATGCCCCCGCAGGGATGAAAGATTTCTAGCATTGCCATCTCATGCAGGACAACCTATTTTCTCTTGGTTTCTTCTCTTACAATTCCCCCAGCAACAAAGCAGCAAAAAGTCATCTCAATCCCTCTGCCTTTGCATGCATGTGCACACACACAGCCCGACCCGTGTTTCCAGGGAGAAACGAGCAGCGGATTTGCTTTCAGAGACCAGGTTACACTGCACGAAGGACAGGCAGGTAGATGCATCTAAAAATGTGATGAAGAAGTCTCGGGAGAGAATTAGCAAACGGGAAATATGCTGACTGGGAATACCACCCTTCTGCGGGCACAGGGGCTCCTCGCGGGCCGCGCGGCGGGTGCACGTGTGTGTGAAAGTCACCCCAGGGACACAGGCAAGGGGGTCCCTCCCCGTGTGCCCGGCGCAGCCTCGCCGAGCCGCGAAGGAGGGGTCCTGCCTTACCTCCTAACCACGAAGCTGCTCCTCCAGGAGAAGGACGTGATGATGAGAAATCCCCCGGTTCATCCTCCCTGTCAGCTGCCCAATTGCGTTGGCAGCGGCCCCGGGGACGCCAGCACTGTTCTGCAGTGTGCATGCACCGAGGTTTTATGAGAGCATGTCCCTTCCCCCAAGCCAGCTGGATGCCAAGAGCAGGGGAGAAAATCTTCACAAAACATAAAAGCAGCTCCTCAGAACCCTTTCTTGGAGAGGGAAAAACCGCATAGCTCCACTGAGGAGGCAGGAGGCACTTCCTGGAACAAGGACCAAGGCAAGTGCGGAGCTAATTACTCTGCAACAAAGGCTCGAGATAACAACACCCAGAGAAACTCATCTCCAGATGGATGCTGACCATTTAACGCAGCTCCTGGCATACCATTCATCAAGCATAGGCTCCATCTGACCTCAATTACCACGTCCTTCTTACAAGTCACTTTTGAAAAAGACTATTGCGAAGTTTTGCTGGAGCTGCGAACAAAGGAGTGCAATAACGGGCTCAGATTATATAACCCACAGGGTAACCAAAGTGACTTTATGAAGGAAGGAAAAACACTTTTAAGTACCACATACCTCAGTGTTCACATAAAAGTTGAAGTATTTCTGCAACCTGGACAGTAATTTAGCTATTATTCATGGGAACTGCACATGCAAACAGCTACAAAGAAATGCTTGCTATATCTTCATGTGAAAGTAAACATGTTAGCATACACACAGGCCTCAAATTACCTGAACTACGATGCCCAGCTATACCATCT
>JASSRY010000156.1:1252483-1272141 GCA_032466555.1 Tinamus major | reverse complement strand
GAACCTGTTCAGCAGCATGCTGGAAAACAACGTTTTTCTACTATCTGTCAAACATGGGGCATACTTAGCCATAAAACTCTGCTGCTGTTTCTGTCTTGTCAAGAGAGAAGTTATTAAGGTATTTTCTGAAATCTGGTTCCAATAGTTTGGATGAAACTGAAGGTCCGTCAGCTTCCCTGGCGGGAACTTGCACTTAGCAGGTTGTTCAGCCAAGCTTTGGAGAGAATCCCCCAGGTAAGGGAACTCCCGAGCTCCAACATATTCTGGGAGACCAGCACATTTTTGAATCTAAACCACATTAAACTTGCAATTTATAACACCTGGTTCCAATTTATTAGTTTCAGCTGTGGGCCCAGCACAGAAACAGGTTGTCCTCTCACAGGAGTCCCTGAAAGGGAATGTACTGGTGGCCTGGGAATCGCTGGGAATTCCACCCTCCAGACGGAAGCAGCAGCAACAGGAGGGCAGTCTGAGCTATAGCTGCTATGGGGTGCCCCAAGCCCCACGTTAAGCTGTCGGGTTTCGTTTACTCCAGCTCTAACCTAGCCCAGCAGCACTGGGCACTCGCACCTCACTTGTCCTTCCCCGTCACGCGAGGAACACGCAGCGGGGTAGATCTCTCCAGAACAGCTCAGAGACAAGAAGTGACAGACCCACGATTCCCCCAGCGACACTGCTGATCTGAAAAGGTGCCGCTTTCCTCTGTAAAGGCCAGCGATATAGTAAAATAAGGCAAAGCACAGAGAATATCTCATCAGAGAAGCACAAGAAAACAGCAGGGAAGCCAGGTAACACCTGCCTTAACAAGGCAGACAGGAGAACATTAGCACTTCAATACCCGCTAGGAAGGATGCGTGCACGGAGTCTGGAGGAACCGCGATACAGGAACAACCGGCAAAATGTATCTGGGAAAAATGCAAATTTGGAAAAACTCAGACATCCTCCTCATTGGAGAACACACTTCACATGAAAAAGATTTCTAAAATCTAAAGATGTCTTCAGTATATTTCAGACAAATATCCACATCTTTCTCCCGGCAAATGTTTCCATTCTTTTAACTTTTCCATTTCTTTTAACTAATGAATGCACTAAATGTACTTTCCAAAAAAACACAAACCTCCAGCCACACGGCTCCGGAGCGGAGCTGGCTGCCTCCCGCGTTGCCGGATAGATGGGAACAAATCGCAGCCCACTGCCCGCCTGGATTTCCAGGGCCGCCCGGCCCTGCTGGTTTCCCAAAGAAGCTGTTCCTCAGGCAGATGGGGGTCACAACTTCCCGAGCTTCCCAACGCAGAGGTCAACGCCGGCCCCGCACACCCGGGTTAACAGCAGCCTCCATGGCCCCTCAGCCCCATGACTTCCAGCACCCGCCGGGAGCAGCGCGCCCGCAGCGGGGCAGGCTCCGCGAGGAGAACCCCTGCCCGTGGGGCGGGAGGAAGGCCACTCAAGGCATTCATTTGGAAAAACAGAAAACAAAAAAGTCCACACGTGTAATTTGTATTTTCCACAGTGATTTTAGGTCTTCTTTATGCACCATAGAGGAGTTTTCGCCAGTGCTCACCGAGGTCTGCTTCTGCGTAATTAAGTGCATTAAACAACTATTTACATCATCATTTGCCTGGTTATCAAATATTTCTTGCCAATTAGTCGCCAATAAATTGAAAGCTTTTGGACTGGCACATGTTGGCCCAGCAAACCTGTTATTTCACAAACCCCCGACGTGTTTGGTGACAGGTACCCATTTCCATGGCGTTTGTCCAGATCCACGCAGCATCCTACCTCGTGCCTTGGACAGCCGGGGGTTTCACAGCTCACCCACAGAAACTACTCTGTGTAGCCACTAGACCTTTTATTTTAGGGATAAAAAAGCAAGTTACACAATAATCTTACTGTTGAAGAAAGTTAAAATAGAAAGGATGGGATTGCACCAGGAAATAAAGCATCACTAAAAAAGAAATCGAGAGCTGAGTGGTGCTTTATCGCAGACCTGTGTCTAGATAATTTACTGAGTTGTTTAAAATAGCTCACTACCGAATTCCGCATTAATTTCCTAACCTTGCTGATCTCCAAAGGATTATAAAATTCATTATAATGGCTATTGAAACCAATCCTGAAGACACAGATTTTCAAAAGGGCTGGGTAATTGCGGAGCAGCAGCAGAGCTCGTTAGGCGAGATGAAGTAACGAGGCCAGTGACAACTCGTGCTTCGAGGAGCGCCGGAGGGGTCAGGAAGGGATCGCGCTCGTGGGGTGCAGCGTAGGGGACACCCTCTTGTACCAGGGCTGCTCTTCTGCAGTTGGGTGCTCCTGCACCTCTCCCTCTGATGGGATAGAGCTCTCAGTCCCACTAGGTGCATGGGGCACCACGAGGAAAGGACAAGGGACTCCTAACCCTTAGGAAAAGCTGAGTGAGGGAGGCCACATTTAACCCTCTACCTCCTTATTTTGAGGCAGCTGCTGTGCCCCTCAGGGTTGCAAGCAGCTCCCTCGGGCTTGCTCTAAGCTTCCTTAATAGACGCCCTGCAGGGATTTGGGCCTCCTGACAATCTGCGTTGGCAGCCGCGCTCCCGCAAAGATTTTTATTGATGTATGTTTGCGCAACAGCACTATCTGGATTGCACAGCTAAGGCTTCACACCTCAGAGATGCCCTGCCAGCAACGCAGACCAGCTCTGCGCGCTCGGAGGTCTCAGCGGGCTGCGGCCGGGCACCCATCTGAGCAGCAGTGGGGGCGGCTCAAGACGACACCACCTAAGTGGCTTCGGAAAACGAGCAAGGACAGGGTCTTAACAGCAATGTTAACGTAAACGAGAAGCTTAAAGGTTTTCTTTAAAGTGACTTTTTTTTTTTTTTAAGATGGAATTTCAACAGTTTTACAGTTGGAAGGATCATTAAAGGGCAATTTCAGTTTTTTATTGCAACTCGGGAACTTCAAAGAGAATCCAGCAACAGTGAAACAAAGATACCAGAAAGAGTTTTGCCTTCACAGATGTATAATTTAAACTGCCAGAGTTTTGGATCATTTATGATATAAAACAGAGTCACTCAGTAATAATCGTGTCCCTCAAGACATCTACTAATTTGCTTTATTGCTTTTTTATTTTTGCCTCCTTTCATTTTTCTGAAATATAATCATAGTTCAGTGACTCCATCTGCAAGGAATGCAGTGGCAGAGCGCTCGCTGTAATGATGTGCAGCAAATGAATCACAATTCCTTAATCACCCCGCTCCCTTTATTGTTGCCTCATTTCCATTCATGGGTTCCCAAAAAAAAATCAATTATATTTGCAATTTCTTCACAGGATTACTCAGATAAACAACTGAACGCATAATGATTCCTCTATTTTCTGAAAAACAAAGCAAAAACCTTAAGTTACTGCAAAAGTAGAGCATCTTCAGCCAAAGCTTTCTGCATCTGCAGAGGAAGATGCAGTGATGATACCACGTGGTGATACACATGCAACACGAGAGCGACCTTTCCAATAGAGCAGGACCAAAGACATCATTGTAAAAGGATCATAAGGACTGATAATAAACCAGTATTTCTATTCCTGTTTAAGATACAAGAATGGCTGTCACAAAGGAATAAGAATTAAACTTTGCACAGCAACACCGCACCTGGAGAGGTCCAGGGCCTGACATCCCCCTGAGGAGTCACCTTGACAGCAACTTCCCACGTTTGAAGGAAGGAATCTTTCCTAACGGGACTGGTCTGCATTCTGTTTATTGAATTTTCTTCTCATAATGGCAAGAACAGTAATGATATACCTCTGATAAAGTCGAAAACTGCCTGTTTTGCTGAAGGCCATGGTAGCTTTGATGCTGCTTGTAGGCCTTCAGTCCGGACGTGTCCCACACCTTGTCTACTTCAGGACTTTAAGGAGATCCCAAGACAACCTCCAAAAAGCTTTCTGCAAGCCTCAGCAGATGCTTTTTAGACATTCCTGATGTATGTAGCATCCTATGGCAGAAATCACAGGGCCCTTCTCCCCACCTCAAAGAAGCTCCCTCAAAAGAGGGCCTGACCAGATTCACCGCAAATGGAAGGGTTAAAGGGGGAGAGCCTCCTTCCAGAGCACAAGTAAATGCCACAGAGACTGAGCGGTCAACTGAAAAGATAAAATGAGTCAAACTGGGATGTACCTTTTGCACCTCCAAGACGACGACTTCAAATTTCAACCTGTTCCTTTTAACTTGGGGGAGTTCCAGTGCACATCCCTACAACTACTTCACATATCAAACTTGGGTAAATTGATGTTCTTCTTGTGGTCAGAGCACAAAAATGCTCTTTGTGCACATAAATTAACTGTTCATATCACCAGAATATTGACATACTAAAAGAAAAATGACTTCTCAGAGACATCAAAAATAAATATTTAATCATACAATTATAAAGAACTATAAAGGACCTTACCAAATTTACCACATTTAAAAAAAATCCTTTCCTGAATTAGGACTGATGTTTTATGCTAAAATTCAGTTCCTATATTCAGGCCACTTTCAAAATTTGGCTAAGGGTATAAAGCCAAATGCTGATGCACTTGCAAATATGAGCAAATCTATGAGTTAGTCTAGATTTTCACTGGGAGAATGGTTAATTTGACCAAAACTTGCGCTAGTTCTGCTGGAAGGCTTGGAGAGGTCAAATCTCTCATCTGATCATCCATTTATTTGCAAGAGGAATAGCATAAAATCTCATCAGTCCCAAATTTCAGGGTACCCTCTGCATGCTAGGAGTAAGAAGGATTTTACACACATGGATGCAATTAATTCCTAGAAACGCTAAGCAAATCCAAAGTTTCCTTTAGGAAAAGGTGAGCAAGTGCTCCACTTCTAAGCAGCCGTCCCAGATTTAATTTCTTAGAAGCAATTAGTTTTAAACTCAAGAACAAGAGTTTAATTCTTCTCCTAGAAGACTAATGCTCTTTTAAATGTATGCATAGGCATCTAGATAATATACGCGCACTAGAATAACAGCAATTAATGAATAATAATTTGCAGTTTGCTCCATTTTTTCATGGTTTCAGACAGATGAGGTCACACTGTATGAGAAGCAAAATGAGAAGCTGACACCCTAATGGTCCTCAGTCCAACTTGACTGAAAGAAAAATCTTCCCAGGTGGGATGCAAGTAGCACATGTGGCTAAAAGATGGCAACTGCTCATGTTTTCCACCTTACTTCTCAAGGATCTTTTTCATTCTGCATTTTCCTCATCTCAGGCAGAATCACAGCACCTTCATCTATAGCTTGTATCAAATCCCAGGGGGTACGGGAGCATTCAGAAAATCTGGATGCCAGGAACAATTTAAATAACCGGCTCACTTAGCCCACCAGCAGGCATCAGAAATAAGAAAACACATTTTGAGACACTAACTGTATTAAACTGTTTCCAAATGCAATATCAAATCTGACATCCTAATACCAAAACGAGGATTCAGACAGATAAGTAGCTCTCTTTATATACATGACTACCCACGCCTGGCAGATAGGATCAACTTAAAAGGTGCCTAGCTTTAAAAAAAGCAGAGTCTTCTGTACCCAAGGGCAAGATAAAAGCAAACAAATGTTACATCACATTGCTTTCTTGGTCTGACATTCAGCGGAAATATTGAATATGCAGGGTGGTTTTCAAAACTGAATGGATTGTAGGGGGACCTGCAGAAGAAGGAACTGTTCTTACATGGAGGATTATTTTTATGGAAATAGTTTGGTCCAGCTGTATAAATTAGAGGCTTCACTGTAAGACTATGGATTCACATTAACAACTCGAAGCACACGGACTCACACACAAGCCTCTGCGCCCAGTTGTGAGCTCACACAACGTGCACACACAGACACAGGCCAAGCACATAAACCACCAAAGAGGTGTGAAACCCTCCGGAACGCCGGGGTCCGCACAGCCGCCGGGAGAACGGGAGGGCGCGAGCCAGACCGCGGAGTCAGGACATTCCCCGCGAATTCCCTAATTCACCCAGGAGGTTCAACCAAGTCCGTGCAGAGGGAAGAGCTGGTGGCAGTGACGACGTGCTCGACCAGATGCCTCTTGGTGTTTCTCTAATTGCAAAACCCCTCATTCAGTGACCAAAGAGCCTCCAACAAGGGCTGCAGGCGCTGCCCTTCCAACACTTCCCGGGGCCTAGGCTCCTCGCTCACCGCCTCCAGGCCAAAAATTTTAAAAGGTAGAAAATACTTGGGTAAAATACTCATTGGTTTCAGGATTAGAGCTGGTGCAGAGAGGCGAGGCTCAACATGTGTAAGATCTTCAGCCTCCCAACGGAGCCCGGCCAGGCAGAGGCAGAGGCAGAGGCACAGGGAGGTTCTCGAGGTACCAGAGCAAACCTCTGGGTTAAGGAGATAAAATCCCCTATCACTTCATTCAAAATTTTTTCCTCTGAAAGGGAGTTAAGGGTAGGTTACTTATTTAACAGCTGAATACTAGATTTTCCATCATTTCCTAAAAGCTACTTGAACAGAAAAAGCCTCCTCCACAGTTTGCCCGGAGCTAGAACAAAGTACTTAATTTTCCTTTAATTGACGAACGAGCTTCAGTTGGTAGTGAGCGGCCTGAAGAGCAGATCCCTCCTCCCCAGCTTTTACTAGATTGAGCAGAATGTCCCAGCACAATGTTTTTCATGCTTCTTCGTGAAAACGGTCATTTTTTTCCTCACAATTTTACCAGATGCAAAGCCCATCTCAAATGTACATTGACAGAGCCCTTCAGCCACCGCTGGCACAGTGAGTCACTGCCATGTAAAGCACAACAAAGAAAGAGCCCCTGGATGATTATCTGCCACCTAAGGGACGAACCCAGCTTAGTCAGATATACTCTGTTACAAGATATAAATAAATGCTCTTGAACTATAAAAATATATTTTGATTTTTACATGCATACACATGCATATACTTTTTAATTTGGTATGTTGATCGTCTTTATGAAGACATGTTCTAGTAAAGCCTGAAGGCAAAACTGATTCCAAATTAATCTCAAACCATAAAGCTGGAGTCATTTGGATCCCCGTTTCCCAAGAGGCCCAACATAACAAATATGAACAGGCCCATCCTAGCTGCAAGAGGAGAACAGACATGAGCCAGGAGCATCTCTACAGCCATCTCCAGCACTGACCACAATCTTTTCTCTTGTCATCTCTTTTCTTTCCAACAATGAGGTCTAGGTCACTAGGAGGAAACGTATGATTTTTGAGGTTAATTATCAGAACAGGAGATGTCAAGACACCAAGCATGATCAAAAGCAGCCAGAGAAACTGCCCAAGAGAGGTACAATTTGCTGTGCAATACAGATGAAAAAACCTCGGAGTGCCCATTCTGAGGCCCATGCATCCAGCTCATGGTCTCTAATGTACCTGTCACTTGCCCTGCTAAAGGGCAAATGCTAGAGAAAGCCACTGCAAGCAATGATTGATCATTCCAACAGGAGATCTTCCCAGAGAGGGAGACTTCACAATTTTATCAATTGGACAAAATATACACATATATTTCCAATGAGTCACCCAGGGAGCTTTTCTTTTCCTACAATAAATACGTACCATTAATAGTCTAGTCATTTAAAAGGAGTCTGGCTCATTGCTCCCTTCATTTTAGATAAGTTGTAATAAAGCTGCACATTCGGGTATATCTACACTCTTAGTCAAAATATGAGTCCCTCAAGATCCCTTAGTCTAGGCCGAAAACACTGAAAAGAATCCAGCAGGAAATTGCCCTTTCTGTCTGTCCTACTCTCAATCTCTAATAAATTAGTCCATTACTGTCTGCCAAAGGTAAAGTGAACGAGACTAACAGACATGAATTGTTCAATAACTGAAGTCAGGAGTGACCTTTGGGAGGTAAAGGGCAGCTCCAGCCTACTCAGAAGCCTCTTCCACTGCACATCCTGCAGTGCCATCCCCAACGTGCGCTCACCACACTGCTGAACTGAACCTAGCAAAACTCCACCAGCTTTCAGCATGGCCTGAGACCTGCTGGCATGAACAGTGGCAAACTCGGGAGGAGCTTCGGGACTGGAGAGATTCAGCAGCTTTGCTCAGCACTTCACCATCGAGACTCTTGCTTCTCACTTCCAGTGCAGCAATTGTTCCTTTACATGAGCTGCAGCAGGACAGGAGCGAGTGAAAATTACAGCAAAACAGAGAGTCGGGAGCAAACCATGCAAGGAGCAAGGCAGAGCTGCAGCTCAACAACCATGTACATCCTGTCAGGTACATAGCAACTTTCGTGTCTAAACAGAACAATCTGCTGTTACAGCAAGGGAATCATCACAACTTCCCATCAGCAATTTTCCACCAAACTCACCTTTCAGATGATTTCTCACACCCTGGGAACACAGTGCAAGGCTGGGGTTGCTCTGCTCCGGCAGCCCAGACATCCCAGCTCAACATCCAGCTCCCGTGGTGTTTGCTTTAGGCAACCCCCATTTAGCCAGGGACGGTTACACATTACCCACGGACAGCTCTCGCCTGTCTCAGTGGGAATATTTCCAAGGAATCCTTAAGTAAAGAAAGAAACCTCCAGCGGGTGGATGCACTGCAGCATCCCTGGTAGCTGTGCTCATTTGTCATCATTTCTGGCACCCAAGACCTCCTGCACAGTCAGCATAGTTTTGTTGCTGTCATTTGTGAAACAAATACTTTTACTGAAAGATGTAGCATACTTAAAGAGGTTTTGATTCGTGGAGTAAGTATCTATTTTTATGCCACATGTCAATGGAACAGATAAACCATTAAAAAAAAAAAAAGGGCAAAAAAAAAAGAAAGAAATTGGAGAAAGGACTCCCATCTAAGGATCTACCCAGGAGCATTTACAGGTATTGTGTCCAGAGAAAAAACATCTCCCTGGTCTGACAGGAGCAAAGAGATATGAAAGTGCCCACTAACATGCAGAAAAAAAAGAAAATATTCCCAATTAATTTTCCTTTGGATGCAATGACTGAAGCCAGTTCATAGCCAAGTCATACCTTGAGACGCCTGCAGTGCTCGCACACAAACCTGGAGTCTGTTTTAGAAACTTGACATGAAACAACCTTGACGCTGATACTTGAGAAATCCGCAGATCCTCAGAGATTTGGCAAAGGTGCCCCTCAAACTTGCAAACTCAAGTGAAACAAAGCTCCTATCACAACCTGCAGCCTGAGCAAGGGGCCAGGAGCCAGGCTTGACTCGCTGGGTCAAGGCGGCGCTGCGGCCATCACCCCGCACGTTGCTCCTCGCCCTCCTGGGACCCTGCAGCCATGGCCAGGAACAGGGCAAACGGCACCGCCAAACACACTGCGAATAAGAAGCCTTCCTTTTTTTTGCAAATTCAGCAACTCCTGCAGTGTAGCTGTGCGTCCCTAGCGTACTCTTATACAACTGGAGTGGTAGGTGCATCTGCTGCTGTGACAACAGACTGTGCCTGACATTTGGTACATCCACTGCACAACTCCAGTGCTCGCAGGCGCACGGTGCTGTTTACATGAAATCAAGGTAAATCTTGCCTTTTGCCTAAGGAAGATGTGATACTATATTTGCATCTCGTTATCTCTCTGGAAGCTCGATGCTCCTTGATGACCTCACGGAGACACACACTTGAGGAACCGCGTGATACAAATTGGTCCTGATTCTTAACACAAACCCTGCGAGCAAGCCTCGAAAAACACAGCAGCACAAGGAAAGTGCAAGAAAGTGAGCAGAAAGGGCCCCTTCTGCAAACACAGGCCCACGACCAGCAAACACGCTGGATGGGAATGATGTTTGAACAGAAGAAGTTTGCTGCTCCGGTCTGATGTTCTAGGAAAGCCAAGTCACCCGGCTCGGTGTTGCTGCCCCTCATCTCTGCCTTCCAAGGAGAAGTTGTTCTGCCTGGCCGAGAGTCTAACGGTGCAGTACTTGCCAAGGGGCTATGTAGAAGTGTTGAGAGAACACAAATATTTGAGCACAGGAGAATACACGCACAGCCACGTGCCTTTCCCTGTTTTTCTACTCCAATCACAGGAGAACGCTCCTGAAGGAGGGGACGCATCTCACCCAGGAGAAGCAGCCGCAGCGCGGGAGGTCGCACGGACTATTCCCATGCAGGAAAAGCCCTCCGGAGGTCCGTGTGCTGCAGGGCCGAACAGCAAGCGCCTCCCTGCTACATAACCTCCAAACTGCCAAAAACGCCCCTTGGCAAAGCCCGGGACACCGCTCGCTTCCTTCCACCAGCTTCGTCTGTGCTCCCGCAGAGCCAACCTTCCCTACCCTGCAGGAGGTAGGGTAGGGAGCACCATCAGGAGCAGGGCTAGGACCCCCTTCTCCATAAATGGCATTTTCTTTGGAGAAACAGAGCATAAATGACACAGTAGCAGTTGCTTCTTGCTAAGAAATGTTTTCTGCCATCCTATATACAGTCCCATTGGTAATTTATTTGATACATTGAGAACAAGTAGAATTTGTATGCACGCACGCTTGCAAGTACCTGAGTACATACACAGTCACACATTTATTTTTAACCTTGGGGAGCTATTACATGCTAATTGAAGGCAATGAATTCAATGACACCTGATGTATAACCATAACTCACTTAAAGGGTCTTAGACTTTTATGCAATATGACATCTCATATAGCAGACAAACAGAAAGGCAAGAGTAAAGGCATTTATAGGCTGTGACAAGCCTCAGCTGGGTAAATTCATGTTCACTGTGACTAAAAGGAATCCAAATAAACAGAAGAGATTGAAGGTGAGAAGCAACAGACCAAGCAGGGCTTTTTATTATGAAAATTAAATAAAATAACTCAAAAGCCAAAGAGTTAAATCAGTAGATCTGCTTGTGCAATACCAATAAACACACAGTATTTATGTACTTAGAGAAAAGAAATGTAACTGTGGGTCTCAGCTCCACACAGACACCCCAAAGGGCCGCTGAACTGAAGCCAAACTGAACCGCGGCCCGCGGGCTCGACGGCAGCCCCTGCGCAGGAGCCACCGTGGCGCCTGCCCTGCCCGGGTCCGGGCCTTGGGAAACCTTCCTGATGCATCCCAACTGCTCTGGCGACCACAGAGATAGCTATTAGCGGGCACCAAACCTGCAAAATACATTCCCATTCCCCTGGCGGGGTCCTTTCAATTCTCTAGTTCCCAATTCGTGCTCCGTGAACAAAATGCACCTTTTCCTGCAGAGTTACAAGGAACTAGAAGGCCCCTGTGAACACGGGGCTGCAGTACCCAGCAGCTCAAAGGTGTTTCTGCTCGGCCTCTTTTGCTTAAAGAGAAGGGCTGCAATGCTGCAGTTTACAAAGAACCTTTTGACAGTGATAGAACCAAGATGAGGACAAAGCACCTCAAGGTGAGCGATTCACAACGCTCACTCTATGATATTAAATAACAGGCTAAAAAAAAGACTTCTCAACACCTTAGACTCTGTAGGTACACTCTATCTGAAACACGAGGAAGGTTTCTGCTACCCCAGACTGGGCAAATATCACATGCCAACAGCTTATTTCTTTCATAAATGCCAACAGCTTATTTCTTTCATAAACAGATGTTTCACACATCCAATTGCTCCATCCAGATTAGTCCAAACACTCACAGTTCTTCCCTTTTGAACCTTAGTATTTTTATTATAACTTGAATTGAAAGCCATCCCCAGATGCTTCCAAAATGACAGTTTTAGATGCTAAAAGGCTTTACAGTGAGATGTACTACCCAAAGTATTTTTTGTTTTTAATAATTATCTGAACCTCGATGAAGAAATCACAAACATCCCAGGGAATGAGCAAGTTTTGTCATCTCTCACTCACATCAGTATTTGTTACAGTTCATTCCAGACATGAAATATTTTCAGTACTATAATTCATTTGCCTCATCAAATCCCCTATTTTTCATTTCCTCTGACAGTTTAAAATCTTTCTTCTACGTGGCAATTTGGTACTTTCTGTGACTTACTGTTTTCAGACTGCAGACTACTTTCAGAAAGGCTATTTTCCTCTGAAACATCAAATCAACTCCCTCCTAATAGGAGACATTGTAACTTCTGGAGCCCGTCCCCCACCTTGCGCCAGCATCGCTTCCAAGCGAACCCTCGGCACTAGGGTCCAATCTCAGAAAGCCTAAAGGGCGACCTCAAGTGTTGAGAATAAAATGCAAACCCAGCCAAATAACTGCAAAACGTTTTATGTTCACATCCCTCTCACCAGCAGGTTGGATGCTGAAGGATAAAGCAGCAAGACGGAGCGTGACGAGGGGAAGCCATAACTTTACTGCTGGCCACAGCTGAGCGGTGCCGGTAAATCCGCAGCCCCGGGAGCTGGGCCGGCTCGGCCTCGCGGAGCACGAGTTCTTGCTTCACTGAAAACCCTGCTGGCAGAGGGGCCAAGACACGGGCCGTGCTCTGCTGTCCACATTTACAGCTCTGCACGGCAGCAGTGAGGAAGCCTCAGTGTGGAGACGCGTCTGAAAGCTCGCGGGCCACCAGCGATAGCCCAGGTAACACCACCCTCTGCTGTAGGAAAGCACAAGTGCTGCCGGGCTCCTCTCTCTCCTCTTTGCATTCACTTATGCTGTCTCTCTTAATTCTGGTTTATGTTCAGTCCTGCTTAAGGGCCTGTGTCGTCCTGGCTGAGGGCGGAGGAAGGAACAGGGATGTGGGAGCGCTTCCTGCTTGAGGCTTTCCAGGAAATATTACAGAGACTGAGGGCACAGGAGAAAATCTGTTTGGGCGGAAACAGGCAACCAGTCTGCTCTGGAGCACGCAGGAAACAACATTCAAGTCTCTTTAAGACGTAGTTTCATCAAACCTGGGCAACGTTTAGCCAAAATTAAAGCAGTCTCATTGCATTTAGTTAAATTTGAAAGTGAAACAAGAGAAGCTGCAGGCACTCTGAGCTAGAGCATTCATGCTAGAGGTTAATGCACAGGAACTAACATGGGTTAAATTCACACTCCCGGCCAGGGAGCCCTAAACGCACACGAGAAGGGAACATCTTGGTGCAGGGTCTGTCCTGGTGGAGTCAAGGGCCAGCGCTGGAGCCCGACCTTCATTCACTTTATGCAACCAGTAACACCCCGGCGAGGGCCGGGTCCAGCTACAGGAGCGCTTCCTAACGCTGGGATTCTCCATTCAAGTTTCATTACTGACAGAATTGGGGAAAGAAGAGCAATTCACGTGAAAAGAGAAAATACGCAAGGCAGGTAGATAAATAATCTCTCCTGCTCACTTGATCCCCCACTGCAGACAAACTCCATGGGAGAAGAGGTGGGCAGAGCTTTCCGAGCAACACGTCCTACCACAAAGCCCCAAATCTTAAAAATCAGGCCCTGAATTTATGGAAATTGTTACTATAATGAATAATATTTGCTGGGATGAACACAGCTCCGAGCAGCATCTGCTCCCTTGCCCATGTAGTCCCAAAAGGGTGCTCAAAGCTCTCAAACCTGGCAGCCCTTGGGCTCCTTCTCCCTTGGCTCTTTGCTTTGCTTCCTCATCCAAGAGGAGTAAAGGGCAGGGCAAAACTCCGCTGGAAGAGAGCAGCATCCAACAGCATAAACGGTCCCGAGCAGAGCATGAGTCCCCAGGAGGGATGCACAGCAGCTCGGAGCCATCCTCTGGTGATTTGCCAGCCAGGAAATTTTGTAAACACCTGCTGAAGAAAAAGTAAATAATAAAGCAAATATATTTACCTAAGGCAAGGCACAGTGAGAGGGTGAATCACTGCTTCGCGACTGAAGTTGACAACACAGAATAAATACTGCAAAATCTGAGGTAATTGCAATTTTTTCCTGTTATCTTGTCCAAGCAGCTTGACATAAAGCATCGCACAAACGCGGAGCGGGCTGCACACGACGCGAAGCCGCAGGCGACGCCAGCGCCACCAGCGCAGCCCGCTGGCAAGCGGGGCCTGGCAGCGCTCCGGCCACCTGCCCTCCCCAGGCTTGGGAGCTGAGAGCTGGGCCGGGCAGGAGGGACCTGCCCACTGTCACCCTGCACCGCGCCGGGCGGCAGGGACAGCTCGGCAGAGCGAAGGAAAAACTGCCCTGTCGCCAGCTCACGCTCCCAACTAAACTGTTATTCCGGAGGAAGAGGCCTCAGGCTCCCATCAACGCCCAAGGAGAGCAGGCAGGAGCAGGGCGCTCTCACAGCTACTGCTTTTACCAACAGGCAAGAGAAAATAAGCAAAATTGAGGTGTGAGGCAGCCAGCACATGGAGCAGTGTGGGCTGCACCGACCAGCAAAATAAACAGGCCCTGCTCAGCTGAGATCTCCCCTTCGTGGCCCAGTCCCCCTCCCGGTACTTACACAGCAGGTGACAGAAAGGACCAGGAGCATCCACAACAGCACCGCTATTTAAATCAATTAAAACAAGCAACAACAAGCAGAAATAAATGCTTCAGCTAAAGTGATTGCCAAGACTTGAACGCTTGGAAGAGCAACACGGCGATGCCTGCGGCGGGCAGGGCACGGGCTGCGGATCCGGGGGTTTCGCGCGCGGGAAGTGCATCCTGGCTCCACTGGAGTGTGCTGTTCGGCCGCAGTACGGGCTGCTGCGCCGGAGATGCGGGTGATCCGGCCCAGGCACCCGCGGCTCCGGTGGGATGAGCCACGGAAGCCGGGCAGCGCCAGGGAAGGGAGGCTCAAAAGGTCTCAAACTGCTGCGTTCGTTAAGGGGAGGGAAAACTGAGAAGATACTTGGGCTAGAAGGGCTGGCAGATCATTTGCTAGGTTTCCTCTGCAGTTATTTCTAATGAGATAAGGGATGAGCAAGAAAAGAAGTGCAAGAAAGCTGGAGATTGCAGACAAAATACTGGTTGTATCACAGAAAAAGAAATCACAAAGTGGAGCAGCAACCCAAGGAGGAGCGAGGCATGAAGTTATCCAAATTCTGCAAGAAGAGAGTTTATCTACTGCTTTTCACAGCCCTCCTGCTTTGCCCAGTTTCGCGCTCACATTCTAGAGCCGGTCACACCGCAGTGCCGCGCAGGAGAGCCGGCTGCCTGGGAAAACCCACCGGAGCAGCGTCCAGGAAAACCTTCCTCCTTAAAGCACGGATAATAAAATCTTCTTCCACAAAATCCCCAGCACCCTGCCCGTAAGGGGCTGCAGCCCCGCCAGGCCTCACGGTGCCACATCCACTACAGCCATGTAGGTGCCGTGCCACAAGCTAATGCTGCCCTCCAATAAAACACAGGAGAAGACACCGAGGGCAGCGCTGTGCCAGAAGCTGCAGCGAGCAGCGGAGGTAACGGTGCGAGGCAGACGAGCAGCGCGAAGCAGCCGGGCCGGACGAGGCCTCTGCCGCCTGCGGCTCGGGGCAGGCGCTCGCGCAGCCGGCGCAGCAGCAGCTCACCCGACCAGGGGGGCAAGGAAAGCAGCATTTATTCTTTGGTTTACTCATCCTGCTGCTCTCTGTTCATTAACCCTCATGCAGGTTCGTTTGGAAAAGAGAAAAGAGAAGGAAAGGGCAACACAGCGGAGCCAGCGCGGCCGCAGCGGAGCAGGCGCCTCGCAGAGCCCCGGCCGGCTGTGCTGCAGCCTCAGCACTTCCCCTCAAAACAAATATTGAGGCCGAAAATTCAGGCTCTCTAGAGCGCCTGAAGGGATACATTATTTCAGCAGATTAATAATTACCATTTTCTTTTGCACTGGTAATATTACTATGAGCTTTGGAAAGACGCAGAAGGGGGGAATTCCCCCAAGGCCATGTTAAATATAATAGCCCTTTGCTGTAACAGAGCTCCCTTTTCATTACAGACTGCGCTTGGCAACAGCTCACGCTGTGCTCCTGTTAAGATAGTCCCTGTTCTTGAGTACAGTGAGTTTTGCTCACAAATGCCTTAAAGACATCCTTCCAACGTGAGCAGTTTTCCAAGCAAATGGACACTCAGGGTCCTGGGCTGCTGCTACTTTAAGAGCAGAGTAGGGTGGCAGGTGCAGATGGGTCTCCCAAGGGAAGCATGGTTGCAATGGCACTTTTTGTTGTCTGCTTGGACGTGAAGCAGAGGTAATAACGTTGTCGTCCAGGTCGTAGCCAAGGGATTTTTCTTTTTGCAGATATTAACTTCACAGCAAAAATGTAGCTTCAGTTCTGCCCATCCCCCCCAAATTCACAAGCTTTAGGCAAATTCAGTTAGAAGTTTCAATTGCAACAACTATTTCTGAAATGACTTCGTCTAGAAGTTACAAGCGTACTGCCCTCCTCCTCTGAATTTTACCCTTTCTGTTGCTTTTTGTCTACATGCCCACACTAAAACTCTTTATTCTGAAACAAAGGGAGGCTTCAGTTTAAATGAACAATGATTTCCGGCCTTCTGTTTGGCAGGGAAAGCACAAAAATCACAGGTTTAGTTTGCCAACACTGGCTACAGCTGTGGAGCTGCAAACAGCCCTCCCGGCCCCACCGCAGCAGCTCCGACAGCGCGGCGGCGTCGGACCCAACGCAGGGCTCACCCGAGGAGCAGCAGGGACAATAACCACTTGTCCCCTTCCCTAGGACAGGCCACAAGACTCTTTCCGCTCACTTTATAAGAGAGGAGGAGGCTGGAAACTTGGCTCTGGCACCATCCTGCAAGGCTCGGGATGGACGCTTCGCACCAAGAACCACCACCCCATCTGGCTGCTGTGCTCACCACGAACGAGCTGCTACACGGGTGGGAACACCAGAGAGCTGCCTGTCCTGCACAACAAGTGTACATTGTGATGGGCATGGGCAGACCTGATTCAACTTGGAATCAAATATAAAAAAAAAAGTTTCTAAACAGGGATAAAGTAGCATTTTCCAAGCTGAGCAGAGGAGCTTGGTGCAGAGCTTCCCACCTCCTGGCGCCCTGGAGCTCAAGGCACCAATGGGGGTCAACTAAGGGACTGGTTTCTCGCTGGGCTGAAATAAGAATGAAAGTAACGACCACTCTTCAAAAGGGCATAAAATGCAAAGAACACTCAGGCCCTGCAGAATGGCTCCTGCCCAACAGCTGCCTCTTTTGATAGTCCAACATTTGTTCTGCAGCTGGACAACATCACAGTTTATCGCTCTGCGTAAAACCCCATATGAAACCTTTTGCAAAAAGGCAACTATTAATTAGCCCTAATGGGGAGAGAATTTGCTTTCACAGGCTCCCTTTATTGAAAGCCGCAGAAAGATTGAGCTGAACAACAAAACAGGCTGCAATTAAGAGCTGAATGTCCCTGGCCAGAGCAGCTCACACAGCTGAAGGCTGCTGGCAAATTCAGCTAAGTCCTCCATACACAGCTTGGACTGCAATGTACAGCATGAAGGGGGTATGGTATGGGGGCTATATGGTATGGGCGCTATTACAGCTGAAAGCTAAGAGCAAGACAGACATTTTCTGCAGAAGTTATTCAAACTAACACAAAAGGGGCTTCTGACCCTCGACTGCAACAACACAGAGTTGAACACAAGAGCAATTTATATCCTTTTGCAAATGCTTCTATTCAGCAAGAACAGTTCGAGCAGGCGTTTGCTGAACCTGGGTTATTGGTAGTACTTTGTGCGCGTGGGGAATGCCCTAGGAACTGTAGTCTATTTAGCTTCCATGTGCAATCAATATTAGGATTTTAAACAGTTTCTAGTGTATCACCGTGGACTTGATCCAAAAAATTAACTGAAACAAACCATAGCCAGAATTTAACAAACATGAAGAGCTATGCACACGTTGGTGAATAAAATAAATACATTACACGCTGGAAAACAAGCAACACATCTGAGTACTATGAACAGCAGGTTTCCTGGGGGCCCATGGCTGCCTATACAGACTGCACCAGCTTAAAGATCTGGTTAAAGGGTGAACTTTGAAAGAGGTGAAATATGGAGAGTGCGAAGATATTTCTGGATACTCAGCTCCCAGTCAGAAGCCACTACAACCTCTCAAGGTGCCAGACTTCACACTACTCAAATTCTCAAGTCGCAGTATAATCGTGTTCCCTAAAGCCAAGTTTGTCCGCATTTAAAATCACAGTACCTCAGTTCTTCCAGGTGTTTGGTACTGAGAAGTAGAACTCTTAAAAGAAATCCAAAAGGGAAAAAAAAAGAAAGAAAAAAAGTAAATGAATAGACTAAAAAACCTAAGCAGACAGAACATGGTCACAAGTGTTCATCATAAAAAATGAATCTTAGAGGACCAATCTTGCACTTACCCTAAGGTAAAATAGTAATGAAAATTCCATCCAGATTTCTGAATTCACATGTATGTCTGGGTATGTACATATACATAAAAATATATATGCGTGTGCGTGTATATTTATATACATGCACACACACATATATATATATCGAGAGAGGGAGATAATAGGGGTGGTTTGCAGTTTGCTACTCTGATTTATTTTACCAAAGCTTTTTGACTTACAATAGGTGCAGCAAACAAAAGGCTAATTAGGATATTAAATTTGAAAATCCTCCTTTGAGAATGGCTTTTCCATCATTTTTATATATCCTTTACGGCATAACATCAGTGAAGTGAAAATCCCACTGGTTTAAGGGTTTTGAAACTAAAGACAGTCTCTAAAGAAAAGTATTAGTGCATGAAATTAAACTACATATAGAATTGTTCCACTTGAAATACTTGAGCATGAGTTATTTTATTCTATTTGTGATAACAGTTTCCTCTAATTTGCAGCAGCAGCAATGCTGGCCAAGGAAGAAACGGACTGAGCAGTGCCTGCCTAGGATTGCTGACATTTCCCACCTACCTCAATTGATGCTGCATTCAGCTACTTTCCAACAGGATTTGTTCAGTGCAGCTCCCATTTCCTCAGTGGGCAGTTACCAGCTGAACTTAATACTGACTGCTGCTCAGTTTTGGACCGCCACTGTGAGCCATGGACGTGCAGAGCTAAGGGAGCTTCTGCACGCTGCTGCCGTGGCAGCCTCCTCCTCCTCCTGCTGACCCACCTGGAGGTCCCGGCACACACAGATTAGCCCCCCGGCTCACGCTTCCTTTTCCGTCCGCTGGCACGTGCGGGTCAGCCTCACAGAGCAAGAGTTCATCCGAGTGCTTGAAATAAGAAAAAATGTTTATTTGGTGCAGTCTATATGTTGCGGTCAATTGGCCATGATTATGTTTCCATTCACTCCATCCAATTTTTGTTTTTGGCTGCCCAGCAATGACTTTGTGCATATTTGAGCAGAGAAAGAGAACTGTGAAGTGTCTAAATGCAGAGATTTTAACCAGTCCACCAGTCCTGCCTGCATTGCTGCACTGACGACCACAGATCCCATCTCAAAAAGAAAAAACAAAAAACAACTGTTGCACCCTAATAAGAATAAAATTAAGGTGTGATGGAATGAATACTGAAGAGAACATGTAGGAGACACCCTGCTCACCCAGTACGTGGCTCAAAGGAGGGTGTCGTCGGAAAGGGGCAGAGCTTCAGCAGGGGAAAAGCATCTACACCCACGCACCCATCGCATACTGCAGGTGTAAGACTGTGCAGCAAGAGACAGCCTCAATCCTTGAATACATTTTTGCCTCAGCAGCTGGTTTTAGGAGCAGAGTCTATTTAATTATTTTACATTTGGCTGCCTATTTTCTTGTGCCAACACAAAACACAATTTGTAAATATAAAAAATTCATATGCAAAAAGTGATCGCTATAAAAATTGTATTAAGCATGAAAGCCTAAATTCCAGACTGCTAATCGCTCAGTGAAGGAATGGGAAGTGGAAAATGTGTCTTTCTGTC